>JAODUK010002237.1:0-10000 GCA_027564635.1 Typhlichthys eigenmanni
CAGAACTCCGGGGACGGCGCGCGAGAGCGCGCCCGACCAGAGGGCGCAGCCACGCCGCGGGACGCCAGCGTGACAATATGTACATATATATAATGAGCCTTCTGGATGCAGGTGTTCTGCCTGTAGGATGGTGGTGCAGCAGCAACATGTCCTTATCTTATTTATTTTCTTCCTATTTTCTGAGAAACAAGATAAGCTACTTTGATAAAGGTTTTGCGTAATAGTTCCCCACAGGAGCATGCTGTTTAGGTCCTGCACATTGAAATGGTATGCAGAATTGTCCCTGCACTTGCCCAATGTTTTAAGGAGCAAGTATATGCCAGACAAAACAAAGCTGCTCACATACCTCTGCAAACTGCTGCGCTATTAATTTGCACATGATCGTTTATGACTGGTGGCAGGCAATGTTCTTATGTGTCAGTAAGGGGAATGGGATCTGTTGAAGTATAAGGTGGTGTTTTCCCTTTTAATGACAATGTTTCAACATAGCATTTATTCTGTGTGAATGACAAGCTTGTGTGCACATTTTAATAATGCTTAATAAATAATAAAACCAAGTTAAATATAAAGAAGGTCCAAACATGTATATTAATAACATTTTGTGCTTAAACTCGTCTTTGAAGGATGGTATGATCGGGCTTGAAAGATCTGATAGAGAACAAACGCAACTCAATTCTAGAACCTCGTCAGCCAATTAGAAGCTGTCACTTACAGTAAAACCATAAACGTAAAGGACTAATGTATGAATGTTAACATTCCACTACTAGCAAAAAGTATTTTTACACTCCTGCAGGCTTAGGAGATCATATCATATGGCGCCTCTACCAAATTCTTAGCTGTCAGTACATTGCTGGCAATAGTGGAAATAAATTGCCTACCAAGAAGATGACTTCAGAAGTTCACATCCTAGAAAACTGAACCAACTTGATGATTTAGTCTTAAACAATGGCAGCCATTGAAGTGTCTGACTCACAGCGGAACCCCTCAGAGTCTTTCTAAAGGGACCTCTGTAGTGAAACCTCTTATATGAAATGCAATGCAAATGTGACAATGTAGTCATTAAACCAGTCTTGGAATGACTGGATTAATGAAGAAATCTCTATATGATCTGAGCATGATTTTCATGGTGCGGTATGTCTTAGTGACCTCTTCAGTGCATCTGACCTATAGAACAGCAGACCTACATTGTCGTTGAACTTGGTTGCAAAGCATGGGTGTGCCCAGACACATTTTCACATGTTTTTCTGAATTTAAACATGCTTAGTTTTAACAGTTAGTGTACGTTTTGGAGTACAGTGGGTGTTTTTTTTTTAAATAGCTCATCATGTTTTGCTTTACCACTTCAAGTTATGTTAAGCCAAAGATCTAGGAGGAGATAAACCCAGCCAACGTACAGACCTGATATCAGCATATGAATCTGGATGTTCAAGGGCCTTCCACCCACATACTGCAACTATATTCCAACCCTGACCTGTTATTAGGTCATTGTCTTTAGGACTACCAAGAGACCAAGATCTTTGCTCCTGCTGAGCTCAGGCTGCCATGTTGCTCCGCCATCACAACACTTTGCATCAGTTCGATCACACAGGCGGCATAGGTAAAAATTACATCATCCCCCAGACATCTTGTCTCTCTCTTCTTGAGATGGCAGAGTTAGGCTACATTCCTTTTGTGGATCAATAAAGGCTACTTATCCTTTCTTATGTTTAACATTGACTATGTCACATTACGTAACATTGAATACAGCAAACTGTTTGTTGTGCAGTGCACAAGTTATTTTTTTTGTGTGACAGGGCTGCCAAAGCCTGTATACTGTGGGAAGGCAAATATGGCTCTAATATAGGAAGTGCTATTAGCCTATTTAAACAAAGCTCACCTTGATAGTGTTTGCGTTTTTCTTTTGTATTAGTTGATAGTTTAATCTGATCCTTATGGCTTTTCTAGGCTTCATTCTCTACAACTCCTTGTGGACAATGAACTGGGCAGGAGTGTGTCTGTGCTATGACACAATTGAATCGTGTACCTTTTAAGAGTGCAATACAAGAGGAACATCTAGTAAGACTAAGAAGTAGCCATTCTTACATATTATCCCATCCCCCAATCCTGCAATCTCATCAGAGCCCCCCCGCCCCCCCCCATGTCACCATGAATTCTCCCGGTCAGTGCATTTAATGCAGTTGTGTGTCAATCTATGGAACCAGAATGGTCACAAGAGTGGTGGAGATGGTTGTAATGGGCAGATGTAATGTGATTGGCAAAGTCCCGGTGATTTCCTTGAGACGTCCATTAGCTGATTGTTCTCCTTTGTCTCTTTGATAGTAAACACAGAAGGCCAGTACGATCAGTCACAACCTTAAACCCTAACCCCCTCCACCCCATCCTTTAAGCAGTGAGCTCACCATCTGTTTTAGGGGCCGCGCACGCGCACACACGCACGCGCACACACACACACACACACACACATACATACACACATAGGAGCGAGACCTAATGCAGAAAGCAAGCAGTCAGAAATGCACTCCATGGCCTTTACAGTATGCGTAAGAGCAGGGCTAGTGGACTGTCTGGGCATATGAAGCTGGCTAAAGAACTGTGCAGGTTCAATATGGGAGCACAGGAAATGACCAGTTAGGACTGCAGTCTTTTGTATTATTTCTCAGCTGGAGTCCTTTACTTTCCACTTCAGAAACTTTATGCGTCCCCGCACAGTTTCCTGTTTCATCTTCGCACTCCTGCAGTTGCCACGGTGCAGGCAACTGAAACAAGAGGCCCAGGTGCTTCACACACAACACCAGTATGGTTGGCTAGCCGATGCCTTTGAAGGACATCAAATAATTGACCAGTGACATACTTCTTTTGTACAGCAGGACCTAATCTTACACAAAGGCCCAAAACGTACAAGAGACGGATTACACGTTGCATTTGAAAGCTTGAGACAATGGCGATGTTGTCGTTTGTAGAGCTATTGAAAACTGAGATTGCAGTTTGTACTCTCATTCACCCCCTGTGGGAGCTGCTTTGGAACGGTTCTGCTGCACAGAGAGTTTTTGTCACGATACCCCACTAACCCCATAATGCCTCTCTGCTGCCTGTGTATTAAACAGGGGCCTTTATGAATGGTGGGATTGTGTATTCAGTGTAGAGGATGGCAGCTGCTACTCCTGGCATTGAGGTGAACTGGTGTGCACGTGTGCATATACAATGTATGCGTGTTTGCGATGATGGTAATCCTCTAGATCCAGATGACTTCATCTTTTATCCTTCCTCATTGCGAGTGCGCGCGTTAGGATCCAGCAAATTTAATTTGGCCCTTTCAGAAGATTACATAACCACACAGCGATGTCATAATCTGACAGGATATTTGGGAGTGTCGTGGCAACGTCGTGCCAAAAACGAAGGGTTGACCTGTGCCGTTTTTACGCAGTGTGTTTTGTTGTCTGTGGTTCCGTTGGCATTCTGGATCCGTGTCCAAAATGACCTACTGTGGCTGGAAGCAACGTTGTTTTTTCTGCCTCCGGAGCTCTAGATGTAGTAACCACAGCCTTGGCCTTAGGGGGAAGGGTCATTATCATAACAGTGTTTTGCTAATGCAGGATGCTAACCAGTCTGTGTGCGCTTGTGTGTCCTGCACAGTGGCGATGTCTTGACGCCGGCAGCCCTCCTCCAGCCCAGCGAAGGACGTGCCACTGTGGTACCGCTGATGGGAACTCCTGTTCCGCCATGAGCGTCCGTGATGGCGGCGGCTGCGGCGGAATCGTCTCCGGGGGCTCCCTGGGGCGGCGGCAGCGCTTGGAGAACTCCGAGTTCACCGTGCGCATCTACCCGGGAGACCTGGCCGAGGGCACCATCTACTGCCCCGTCAGCGCCCGCAAGACCACCACCGCCGCCGAGGCCATAGAGCGCGTGATGGAGCGCCTCCGCCTGGACAGAGGCCGCTGCTACGTGCTGGCCGAGGTGAAGGAGTTCGGCGGCGAGGAGTGGATCTTGAACCCGGGCGACTGCCCCGTGCAACGCATGATGCTGTGGCCGCGCGTGGCCCTGGAGCAGCGCTGCTTCTCCAGCGGCGGTGAGGACTACCGCTTCCTGCTGCGCCAGAAGAACCTGGACGGCTCCATCCACTACGGCGGCAGCCTGCATATGTGGCTGCGCGTGACGGAGGAGCGGCGGAGGATGATGGAGCGCGGCCTGCTGCCCCAGCCGGAGCAGCGCGGCGACCGCGCCGACCTGTGTCGCCTGCCGGAGCTCACCGAGCGCTCGCTGCTGGACAACCTGCGCTCGCGCTTCCACCAGGAGAAGATCTACACGTACGTGGGCAGCATCCTCATCGTCATCAACCCCTTCAAGTTCCTGCCCATCTACAACCCCAAGTACGTCAAGATGTACGACAAGCATGCGCTGGGCGAGCTGGAGCCGCACATCTACGCCGTGGCCGACGTGGCCTACCACGCCATGCTGCAGAGGCAGAGGAACCAGTGCATCGTCATCTCTGGGGAGAGCGGCTCCGGGAAGACCCAGAGCACCAACTTCCTCATCCATCACCTGACGGCTCTCAGCCAGAAGGGCTTCGCCAGCGGGGTGGAGCAGATCATACTTGGCGCCGGGCCGGTACTGGAGGTAAGCTTGTGTTTAGCCTGCAATGTGTCCATAAAACATTCACTCAACACCAGTGAGTTTGAGATGATGTGCAAAGTATGCACTTAATTATGCAGGCAGCTACAGGTGCGGTACCGCAGTCAGTCAGTTGAATGGATGAACTAGTATGTTGTACTATTTCAATCATCTGGTTTTACATGACTGGGTTCCTGTTCATGTCTTCATTGGGGATTGTGATGGTATAGCTGGGAGTGTGCGGCCATTTTACCTCACTAAGCAACATTGCTTGGCTGCAGCTGTCACAATGCCGCACACAGAGCTTTATTGCAGTTTCAGTCCAGCTGTGTAAGGATTATTTAGTTTAAATTAGTATTCACAGAACTCACTTTGCACATTTACGTTGTTCTGAATAGCTATTTTAAAGGGATACAGTGAAGCTTGTAGAGGCCATTTAAAAAAAGTGATTTAAGGTAACCAAGACAAGAAGACATGATTTGATATATATTCAAAATACTCTGATTAAATAAATGATTCTTAAATCTTGAAATCAGTTGATGCACCATGTGAAAGCATCTTGGTGCCTGGGCCTGAACCGCCATTTAATCCTCTGCCTTGGGAAACTCCAGCCATATTTGACGTCTTCCAAATTCTTCAATATTACCTTGCACAATGTCGCTAGTCAGAACAGCAAATACCAACAACGTTTTTCACAGTGTTAACATATTTTTCAAAGACTGTATCACTCGCTCTCACGTCACTGTGTCGCTTCTGGAATTCATTCTCCATTTTGAATGTCTCGCAGACCTCGCACACTTTTAAAGCACCTTTAATAAGTCAGAAATCTGACCGTATGTTGAATTTAGTAGATGTTTTAGTGTTTTTGTACATTAACCCTTGCGCTGTCCAATGGGTCAAAATGACCCGGTGCACTTGCCAGTAGCGGGCAGCAACCACAACACGGACATATGACATTCCGCGGTTTTCTCCCCCTGCTGCTAGTCTGCTGAAATGCCTTAGGACAGTGGGAGGGTTAACCCTCGCGCTGTACTATGCGTCAAAATGACCCGGTGCACTTGCCAGTAGAGGGCAGCAACCACAACACGGACATATGACATTCCGCGGTTTGCTCCCTCTGCTGCTAGTCTGCTGAAATGCCTTAGGACAGCGCGAGGGTTAAATAAGACACAATGATAAACAGAAATCTCTGTGTTATGATGGATGATCTTTGCTGAAAGTAGTCCTATATTTTATTGCACTCAATATAGCATGCAATATTATAATGGCTCTCAGGAATTCTGTTTACTGGCCAGTTGTTCAGATAGTGTGTACAGTGGGATAACCTCCAGCACAGCTCCACAGCTGAGTGCTATTAGTGTTGGGGAGCAGTCCTTTAATTGTTTGCTTTGTGAGATTGCGTATCAGCCTGTTGGTGATTGATGCCAAGCATTCAGAAAATAGCTACTGTTGAGAGAACACCGTCAGGGAGGAGGCAGACTGCAGCTGATTACCAGTAATTCATCTTCACTTGTGTTACACTTAAACTTTGGTAGTCCGCTATTGCAAGGTAAATGTAAGCTATTACACTATTTGTCCAATTCAACAAATATCTTCTCGCATTCTGCTATCTTACCGTAGTCTGTGTGTTTTGAATAAATAATCCGATACACAGCCCTGGTTCTGTAAATAGCAACATAAGTAAGTAGCAACATCAGTCAGAATGGGCAAACTTCCGTTTGACATAATGCTAAGTGTACGAGGAGTTAGTTTTAGCTTCAGTTTACGGCGTCGCATTTAGTTAATGTGGTGGTGTTCATTAGCATGGCAATGCAATCCTGATTTTAGCTCTGTCTGAGAGTTACATTTCGAAAAGGTTAGCAAGGTGGTGTCAGTCCAATAATGAACAGGCTATTTTCAACCAATCAGAACCAGACCCTGGCGAGGTTGATTGCTGTGGGCACCAACAGCATTACCAGTAGTAGAGGTATGCTGATTGGTTGATGGTTCTCTACCTGACTGCAATATCAGGATGGTTTTAACTAGGCTTTTTCTTCATAACGGACATTGTAATAAGCATGGATTATTATTTTATTTTGAATATATGTCCCAAATCTTTTTTGATTTAATTGTATATTGTTTCAAAAATGTATATTCTATATTCAATACTATACTGTATCTTAACAAAATGTTTTATATTGACCTTTTATATTTGAGTCCTTGAGTGTTTTGAAAGGCGTCCTAAAATAAAATGTATTATTATTATTGGTAACATGATTATGGACGGGGTGGAGCTTGATGCAATTTTCTGAAAATTCCCATATGAGCGATCTCAAGAACCTTGTGCAATCTTGATACAGTGAAGCACATAATTCCCTGTATCAAGGTTTTCTTGCTTCACTATTTTTTTTTTTTTTTGCTATTTACAACCTTAATATTAATTAATTGGTGTGTAGGCTCGTTCTGTCAATATCTTCGGGGTTCCATTCTCTGACTGAGATTGAGGTGGCTGTGGAGTGTGAAGCACTTTGTGTTACATGAATTTGTATGAAAAGTGCTATATAAATAAAGATTGATTGATTGATAATGAACAAGCAACATAGTATATTACTGGCTGCTATTTAAAAGCTAGTTTGTGATGCGTATAGCAAAGACACATATACACATACTCTATGTAATGATAGCCTGGTGCAGGAAGCAGTGAACCTTCTCTTCTGAGGGATAACTTCCACGTTCAGAACAACGCATCCTAACACTGTCTAAGCCTCTATTTTTAGCTGTACGCTACGTGTCCACGCAGACTAGCTTGTCTTGACAGATTGACAGGTCCAGATAGAGGCTTGACAGTTATAGATGAGGATTGACATTATGCACAGTGTTCTGGTTGTAGCTGGTTGTAAAGACCTTCTTTAGCATTTAACTACTACTCAGGCATTCAATCCCGATGTTCCCCGTTACATTTACATTTGTTTGCGTGTAGAATGTTTCTTTAAAGTTCTATATCACACATACTGTGGAATCAGTGGTCGCTGGGCACGATTGATTTCCATGACTAGTTCTTCTAGGTTGGCACAGCCACATGCATTTATTTAATAATCACAGGAGTTTAAGGTAAGATTGCTGAACTGATACATTTTCGTAAACGTCTAAATTGTGGCGTATTGTTAATGTGTTATATTAATGGGGTTGCAGAAATGCAGAATGCAGATTCAAGGTTATTTTATGAAATGTAATACAAAAACCAGTTAGCCTCCCAGAACAGCGTATCTCTACATACAAGATAATTATTACTGTGTAATGTTACTGTACAGTTGCTATGTTCATTGGAATGCATGAGAGCTGCTGATAAATCAAAGCTGCTGATAAATTACAGATTTAGCTACAGACTTTCACAGAGACAAACTGTGAAGATACTTTTCTCTCACACACACACACACACACACACCTAACAGCTCTGTACAATGCCAGACATTCATTATCTGTTGAAGGTTCTGTAGCCTGATTTCACAGTACACTGGTGTTACACCAGTGATTGTACCAATAGCCTACTGTAATATGTCAGATATCACAGATCTTTATTGTATCCCAGTCAATGGCCACGAGCATGATGCACTGCTGATGACAGCATAGCCTATCATGAAGTTCATCCCACACTGAAGTGTACAGCTATGTCCTCATCATCAGTGCATCGTGCTCGTGGCCATTGACTGGGAGCACAAACACAAGTTGTTCTAGGTCCTATTAGATGTAGCCTGGGAGAGGTTATCGTAATGTCTTTGATCAGCTAGGTGTAATTTGTTTGTAATGGAGCTGAAGACCTTGTTTGACCCTTGAATGTTGGCGCTTCTGTTGGCCTGTCCATCTGATCTGATATGACTTGCACTTCCGGTGAGTCAAGTCAGCTCAGCCCCTCCTTCACTGCTGATACGCGCACGCACGCGCACACAGTCTCCCCAAAGCCCTAACAATGAATAGGATTATTGTTTATTTTCAGGCTCCTTCCAACTAGGCAGGGTTAACTCAGATGAACCATACTGAGAAAAAGACATGACCCGCGGAAGATTGCGAACGAACGCCTACCAGTGTTAAGAGTTAGAGAGGTCTTACTATGCGTGGTATGATACCGTAGTTGTTAAAGAGGTCAGTACAGTCTAGGCCTGGCGAATAAAAATAACATTTCGCAACAGTCAAGTGCAGCACTTCCTGCTTGACCAACCTGTGTAAACAGTAAAAAGGCACATATCAAACAGATAGTCATTCTTTCCACAGACTGGAATAGTGGCAAAAAGGTAATAGAAGGGTCAGGGCTGTTCAGTGACCTTCCTAATCCCATTTTATTCTTGATCTGAGATATATTCAGAGACTACATGCAGTCTGAAGTGGTACCGGTAGGTACTGCTGAAGGACGCCATCAAGTAGCCTGGGAATATCGGGGGTCAAGTTCAGTACCTTTTGGCTGCTGCCGTTGACAACCCTACACCCACTAGGCTATCCTGCTCCCTTAATGAAGGTGAAGATGACTGAGACTGCACAATGACAGCTCCTCTCACAACTGTATCGTGAGACAACAGTAGGAATTACCTTAATGTTTATTATCAACCTAATGCAACCTTTATACTGTAACTAATTCCTGGATCCTTCAAGGTCGGTCTAAAGAACTTTTGCTGCAACGCTGTTGAATTGAGGGGTTCCGGTCCAAACTGATACAGTGAAATTAAATCTGAGCTGGACAGATCAGGATTCATGATGGTATAACAAGACAAGCTAAATGCAGCCTTTAATGGCTGCTACTTACTAACTGCAGTCTTAAGAGAGCCTTTTGACTAGTCTCTGTGTCAAGTGTGTGTGTGTGTATGTGTGTGTGTGTACAGGGCAGAGTACCAAAACCTCCTTCAATAAACCTGTTTGTTTGAACATGCTGGTGTTTGCTTTACATGCTGTAACAGTGCTGATGTTGAACATTGCATTAAACAGCCATCTACAAACCTGTGTACAAGCTTTCAAGAGCTCTTCCCCTTGCTTGTATTAAACGGTGCATGGTTTGCAATGCAAAGATTCCACCATAGAGTCATTGAGGTCAAGTGCATGGGAAAAATCTCTTTGGCTTGGCCACTGTGTCTTTTCACTGGGCTGTTCCAGTAGTTCTTAACAGAGGCTCCGCTACTATCTTAACAATGTGCCTGTGTTAGCGACCCTCTATGCTCTTTGTTTGTGCCAGGGCATGACGCGCTTCCTAGAGACGCGTCGTGCACATGTCTGCGCACACACTCACACGTGTGCAGTCGGCATTTGCTGTCCGAATGCCCCAGCTGACCCGGTAACAGCCGCAGCTTCAGGTACAGTGGAAAGGCTGGATGGAAAAGCCCCCCCTTCCCCACCACATCCATAGCTGATGCCAACCGTGGATATTTCT
>JAODUK010002238.1:0-12230 GCA_027564635.1 Typhlichthys eigenmanni
GGGGATGCAGCAGAGGGGTGGGGGGGTTGGGGTGCAACGCTGGCGGAGAGGTATGTGTGAGGGGGCAGAGGGGGCTGTGGTGGGGGACGAGGTGGTCCTCGAGAATAGATCAAGCTCTGGAGGAAACTGGCCGTGCCACGTTTGAAGACGGAGTGGACAATGTCGCTTCTGGGAAGCGTCGTGGAGGCAGCGCGGGGGGAGGAAGCCAAACAACGGGAGGAAAAGCGCTCTGATTTGGTTTCGCGCAGGAAGTCCAGCGCGCCTCCTGCCCGGGCCAGATAAGAGCGCTGCCGTTTCCCAGAGCCTGGTGGGCCCAGGAGCGAACCATCACCCCTAACACCCCCCCCTTCCCCCCACGGCTCCTTAGCCTGCCATTCTCAGGGCTCCTCCTCCTCCTCCTCCTTCTCCTCCTCCTCCTCATCCTCGTCAGGCTCGCGGTTTTCTACAGAGAACAAGGGGGACCTGATGAGGTCCAGACTCATTGGTCTGACGTAACACACACACACGCACGCACGCACACGCACACGCACACACTACAGAGTCACACCAACCACAGCTTCACGCAGAGCTTCACACAGAACCAGATGGAACCTGCTGGGTAACCTATATGATCTAAACAGAATGTTCTACTGTCAGGTGGAAGGAATATACAACGTTCTGTAAAGCTATTTATCTGTGTATGTGCTAGCTAGCGTTTCAAGAACATATGTGCATTGGCTATAAATTTGCAATAGTGGTTCATTGTCTGGCTGTCATTGTAACTCCAGCAGATTTGATCTGAGCCCATTACAAAAGCACGGAAGTCATACAGCACATACTGCATCTGAGAACGACAAGCCTTATATATATAATCCTACCACTACACCTCTGAGGGGATGGAATGATACATGCTCTGAAAAAGATTAAGAGATCACTACCCATTATATATACTGTACCAGGGGTGCTCAACCCTGGTCCTGAAGGGCCACTGCCCTGCATGTCTTAGATCAGGGGTGGCTATCCCTGGTCCTGGAGAGCCTCAGCCCTGCATGTTTTAGATGTCTCCCTGCTCCAACACACCTGATTATAATGAATGGGTTTTTAGAAGCCTGATAACCCGTTCATTATAATCTGGTGTGTTGGAGCAGGGAGACATCTAAAACATGCAGGGCTGAGGCTCTCCAGGACCAGGGTTAGCCACCCCTGTCGTAGATGTATTTCAGCTCCAACACACCTGACTCAAATAAATGGGTCGTTATTAATCACTGCAGAAGCCTGATTACAGCACACTCATTAGAATCAGGTGTGTTGGAGCAGGGAGACATCTAAAACATGAAGGGCACCCCTGACATAGATATATATATATATATATATATATATATATAAATATAAAACAAATCATATTAGATTGAATCATAAAATGTAAATGTATAAATAGTAAAAACCAGAGAAACAGATGCAGTGGTCTCATAATATTTGCGAGAGCTCTATCTACAATGACACAATATATACAATGTACGTCAGTGGTAATCAAAGCAAGAAGCGGGACCCTTCCCTTATTTGTGAGATGCTGTCCAACGCAGCCCACATAATACATTCTTCATCTTAATTGTAATCTATAAATGCACCTACAATAAATTGTTAAAGTACATATACTCTATATATAGTGTATATACATACTGTATATAGCCAATGTTGCCCCAGAACACAGACAGACTATGGGTGGGGCTATGGGTCAAAAGGCTTGAGAGCCACTGATATACCTTTGCATAGGATGTACTTAGAACAGCACGTGTCACAGAGTCGGGCCGCACTGGCGGCGTTCCTGAAGTACGTGTTGTTTGCGAAGGCGTCAATGTAGGGGGGAAGGGGAACGCAGCGGGGTCAAGGGTCAAGTATGGCGATGATGTCAAGAAAGGGCTCACAAGGGTGTTTGAAGACGAGCTCTCAGCTAATACTTAACCTCCTTTGGGCTCGGTCGCAGCCAACGCAATACCAGTCTGACCTCACACAACACACCTCGCGCGCGCACACACGGCTCTACATGGGAAACATGGGTGTCATGCGAGCAAGCCTTTGTGTGGGAGTCCTAAGTGGACTCTACCCAGACATCCCAGGGACTGTCTGTGATTTCTCATGAGAACTTTATATATAGTGTGTGAGTGTGTGTGTGTGTGTGCGCGCGCGCACGCCGTCAGATATACAAGCATGCATCGCAGGATGCGGCATGCAATCACAATAATAAACAGGCCTCTCGCCCTGCGTCCCGGACAGGAAGTTCATTAAATCACACCGTTTGATTTGTAAACCAGCAGACCGTGACTGGGAGCACGGAACTGGCCTCTATTGAAGTGTGTGCCTTTTATTCTCCCTCTCTGCCCTTTCATGTCTTAGGTTCAGCGTGTACTGTGACTGTACCAGAAGCACACACAAACACACATACTGTACATACAGCGCAATGCATGCATGTGCACAGTGCACACCAGACATGAATTGAATAAGGACATAAATATAAAGACATGCATGTAAATAGAAACAAAGTGAAACAAACAGACACACACACACACACACACACACACACACTTATACACACACACACACACGCACACACACACACACACACACACACACACACGCACACACACATTCCCACAGATGAAAGGTTCTCAAAGCCATCTGTTCTGGTTACTAAAAGGAAGCCATGTCTGAACACACGCTGCAATAGACAAAACATGTCTGCATTTTTACACACACACGCACACGCACGCAGACACGCGCACGCACGCACTAACACACACAATGTCCTGTGTTTGATATACAGTATATAAAAACAAATAAACAGCCATGATTGGATAAATAAAATAAAAATGTAATTTTCTTTTTATAGGCACTGAACTTTTAGAGCAGTGGTTCCCAAACTGTTTAACCCATGACCTCCAAAAGGAAGTGGTCCCTCAATTGTGACCCTCCCCAGCTTTTGAACAACCTATTAATGTATCATGTTTGAAACAAATGTATGCACTTAAAATATATAAATATATAAATATAAATATAAATATATAAATATAAATTATATCAAAATATTTCAGAATTTTATAATTAGTCTCAGGTCTCAGCTTCGAGAATCACTGCTTCAATTGTACTAATACAAGTAACATTTTCAGCTAAAGGCTAAATTTGAGGTGGGTAGATGGGTAGATATGATTCTGGACACATTTCATTACCCATTAACTTTGTTATGGTGGCTTGTAGAGGGTTTTTTAATCCCAGACCTCCTGCTTGAATTCAACATTTAGTAGTGCTTGTAGAGAAGCACATTTAAAAATAATGTAGTCCTGTTCTGATTTTAATCACATACCTTACAGCATATGTTTATGTCTCCCAATGCTAGAGGTGTACTTTAGCTTAAACACCTGCCATACTAAGTTGGCTGGCTGCTGAGCTAATATAGTGTGTGACTTACAGGGCTTTGGATGGGCAGGGCTGCCACAACCACTGAATGTGTGGAGGAGGGGCTCCATCGGATGTGCAGCGGAGCGCTTGCCTGCTGCCTCGCGGGACGGTCCCGGGGTCTTGCGAAGTCGCCGCCTTCTCTCCTATTTGAGGACTCACTGCAGGAATGCACGCACACACACACAGACACACAACACCCACAGACACACAACACCCACAGACACGCACGCACACAGCCATCAATGCATCTTAGCACTTAAACAAGAACCAAATAATGTTGGATTGCGAATCAAGCGTTTGGCTGTTACCGTTGACTACTAATGTGAGTGTGAGGTTCTGGAAGAGATTGTGTTTCGGGAGGCGTGCCAGGACAGTGTACTTCCCAGCATCCTCCTCCGCTACGTCCCGGATCACTAAAGAGTTCCCATCCACAAGGTACCGTGAACACCGCTCAGCTGCCACTGCTCCATCCTTGAACCTAGGAGACAATACGCTGTACATCAGCAGGGACATGTGTTTGCCTTCATGGTGTCCAGCAGAGGTCGCATTTGCTTGACACACCGTGTGCAGTTGCATTTGGCAACCACAGTGGCCGCCAATTCACCAAAAGCATTACTATGCAGTTCTACTGCGTAGAAGTAGAACACAGTTCCAACTCTTCTCATTTACATATTTATTGAATTTTGTTTGTATAGCAGGAACGTAGTAGGCAAGTATAGTGCCTACCAGATGAGCTCAGGGGCAGGGAAGGCACGGAGTTTGAGAGAGAGTCGGTAGGCTCTCTGTCCTGCATTTGCCTCCAAAACAGTCCCGTGTCTGGCTTTTAGACGAATAAATGGACGATCTGAGGGATCGGAAGGAAGAACAGACATGCGACACACACATATTAGATTAGGTAGAGGGATTCATACAGTAAATACAGCACAACTCTATCACAACTAAATGAAAGCATCTTATTGTACTGTATCATATCACATTGTGTCATATAGTAGTAGTATTGTATAATGAATCCATCCAATGTATAATGTATCCATAGCATAATGTATTTAGCATATTTTACCACACGGTTGTTTTTGTTCAGGATGTTTACAGCATGTGTGTATGTGCAGATATTGCACAGCATAGCCTGGCTGTCTCTGTGGCTGAAATGCAATGGGATACTTACCATAGACGGTGACATTGACGCTTGCCTGCCGCTTCATTGTTTGCCCACTGGACACGTGACATGCGTACAGACCCCTGTCTGAACGCTGGAGCTTGGGGATGGTCAGAATGGTGTAGAACAACATGTGGGTCCTGGCGTTTATGATGCGCTTGCTAATTGTGGCTAAGCCATTGTCCTGAGGGGGGGAAAGAGGAAGAGGGGATGGAATGAGAGAGTGAAAGCTGAGTTGGAAACGTCTCAATGATGTGGAGCAATGAACACTAATGGTGCTGATATGTGTGGTTGAGTCGCTTACAGAAGATAAAGTAATACGAATAATTAATTTGGTTATAATGCACTTGATAACAATGCAATACAATCAAAAACAAGCACGAGAAAAAACAAGGTGATATTTAAAGCATTTCAAATCAAAGTTTAAAACAACCTGAATATACAGTATGTGCTTGAAGAGGTTTCTTAAAGTTATGGGTAGGGGCACTACAACATAAGGCTCTGTGACCCATGGTCTTAAGTGTAGAACTGGGCTGTTGGAGAGAGAGAATGCTAGCAGACCAAAGGGCAGATATCGACGACTTGGTTAAACGCAGAAGATAGACAGTTACTATCTTCTGCGGCTTGGTTAAACACAGAAGATAGACAGGTACTGCTGTACTGCTAACTGCTTTATAAGCAATAGTTACTTTTGTAATACATATGCAACGAAACAGGGAGTCAAGTGTTTAGCATAAACACATTGTTAGTATTTTGCTGAAATTGTGGAAACATGTATTCTGTAAATAGAGAAGAGACGCATGGCTTTGAGACAGTAAGCCTGGCATCTGCCAGCTACTCAATGTTTATTTAGAAACATTACATGTTAAATTTAGTATTAGAGTTCAATCTTATATTGGAATTGTGAAATTGCATTGTGAAAGGTATACTGAACACTGTAACTGTATACCCAACTGTCAGAAGATGAATAGAATATGTCAATGTGTGAGCTGTGGTTATTGCCATTAGCGCGTGTGATACAGACCTTTCCTGGATAATCCCAACTGAAGTTGACCCTGGTGTTAAGCTCCCCTGTGGCTGTGCAGTTTAAGGCAAATATGTCCCCTCTGAGGGCCTCCACTGGGCCACTGGTGTTCAGGTACACCTTCATTACCTTATTCACTGGCGAAACGCAGACAGACAGACAGACAGACAGGCAGACATGAAATAAATGAAAACTAAATGTACTGCTTGTCTCATGTCTGTGCAAACGATTTGAGTTGTAATATGTACTGTATGTACGTTGTGTTTGCTAAAAGTTACAGGGTGGCAGTGTAGCTTAGTGTATACCCCCCCATCTGCATGTTTGGGTAAATCTAGACTATCAATAAGGACTATTGCAAAAACAAAATCCTTCCTCTCTTTTAAAGATGTGGAGATTGTGATTCATGCTCTCATATCATCTCGAATTGACTACTACAATTCTCTGTAATGGAATATGCCAGTCATCCTCTCGCCCTCATCCGTCTGCAACTCATCCAGAATGCAGCTGCTAGGCTGAGTGACCATATTTCGCCGATATTGACCTCTCTTCATTGGTTACCAGTCAAATATAGAATTGATTTTAAGGTGCTGCTGCTGGTTTTTAAGGCACTACATGGTTAGGCTCCAATGTACTTTTCAAATCTCCTTACACTGTATCAGACTTCGATGCCTGTTACATCATCAGATCAATTTCATTTAGCTATTCCACAGTCTCGGTTGAAAACAAAGGGTGATCGTGCTCTCTCGGTTGTTGCTCCGAGACTGTGGAATAATCTTCCCATTTCCGTCAGATCATCCCTTACCATCAACACTTTTAAGTCTCGTCTTAAAACACATTTCTATTCTGTGGCGTTCAAGTAGCGTTAATGACACCTGTGCTTGTTGGTTTGTGTTTTGAATTTATTGTATGTTGTATTTTATTGTTGTTATCGCGTAACTCTGTACAGCACTTTGTTCACTGTTGGTTGTTTTTAAATGTGCTTTATAAATAAATTGGCTTGACTAGACTCAAAATAATAACGAAACTGAAAAGACTGCATAAATCATTTATCTGAAAGCTACTCTCCACAAGGGGGCGGTCTTGTGTAAAACTGACCTGGTCTGTGTACAAAATATATATGTGAAGAGTGCACCACGTCTTCCACAGTGGTCTGGCAGAAGAAGAGGCCAATATAGAAGTAATTGGGCCTGCGGATGGTGATGCCTTGCTTGGTGTTCCAGATTATATTCCTATGATCTGGGATGATCTTCTTGTTAGGGAACTGTGGGAGACAACTCTTATTAGCGTTTACATAACAAACTACACCGCAAAATCAGCATCCACCCACTCCCACCACAACATTAGTCATGCCTAAGGTCATGTTCAAAGCAAAAGTACTTCATGATATTGCAGGAATGTGCAAGATCAGCTGATGTCATTTCATCATCTTAAACTCTCCCATTACTGCCAGGAATTCCAGGGTAATTCCATGTGTAGTGAATGCCTTATAATATAGCAGAACTTGACATTCTCTATGCCTCTATAGTTGCTTTGATTCATGTGAGGGTCTATTTTAGGCAAGTCATGACACCATATTCATTCAGACTAAGTAAAACCTAAATATGTTATATATAATATAGTTATGACAAATCATTGAGAACAGTGCACAAAATAAAGCTAAAACAAAGCAAAAAAATAATAAAACATTACGAAATAATACATTTTATTTGTAACCTTTACAATTTGATTAAAAACTCACAAATAAAGTGGCAAAATACTTTTGATTTGAACAATTTTAGTTTAGTCACAATAATAAAATCAACTATAAAAATCAATATTTGCACTACATATATTTAAATTTCATATAGATTACAAGGATATTTTCATATGCCCATTGTCTCAAGCAGCAGTGACCTTATTGACCTTGATGCCACTGCTCAGCGAATGCACAGGAAACACTGCAGAGGTCACCACCGGGTCCCGGGCTATTTCCACGTGGCTGCTTTTTAGGCTAAAGCTTCTGGACTACCTTGACATGCCTGCTTGTGTAACCGTATTGTTTACTAAGAGGCAGACTCAAGGAAATGTTTACTAGAGGTTCTGTGACACGGTGGAAGTTTCCCACCCTCCCTCAGGGGAACAGGTGGACCCCAACAGAGACACACACACACACACACTCCCCTCCCCCGCCTGTGAACTGGCTGACAGCCTCTGTCCCAGAGTCAGCTGGAGTCTGAAGACATCGTCAGACGCCGCTAAGCCCCGCCTCTTCCTGCCCATTAGCCCAGGGGCTGCAACATATCTCCCTAGCAGGTCTTGGTTCTCCAACCCCTTTGATCCGCGATCAGGAAAGAGAAACCATTCACAGATCGCTCATAGAACCCCTCCCCCCCCTCCTGGGCATGCACAAACCTCTTGTGCACAAATGCAGCAACACACACACATGCACAAGCTAGCCAACGAGCATTTTCACCACCAATCGTTGCTGCTGCTTTGTCTGTGTATGCGACCGATGGAAACGAAATAACAGAAAGAAAACTAATGAATTCATTAATACAATTTAAAATGCAATAATAATAATAATAATAGCAGAACTTGTGCAAGACCCCCTCTTCCCATAGAAGGAGGGGCTACATGGAAAAGGTAGAGAAGGAAAGGGGCGGGGCCAGGATGTAAGAAACGTGACTCCAGTCGATCTCTTCTCATCCTGTTACTACAGGATATAGACGCTTTGACTGCCCACCCCCTTAGGTCACATACAACTCTCCCCCCCCTCCTCCCCCCATCCTCGCCCGGGAACGGCGAGCCACTTTCACGAGTAGCAGGAGAGAGGAAGGTACTCCTGGGTATTGTTGTGCGTGAGGAGGGTCAAATTAAACATCCAGACAAATGTCCTTCCAGGAAAATAACACGCCGGCAAGAACACTCACGGCAACACCCACCCACACACACACACACACACACATGCACGCACGCACACGCACACACACACATAGCAAAAATGCCCTATCAAATGTAAGTGCAAATATATTAGTTATGAGCTTGATTATGCTTATAACAAGCACATGTGGCTGCCAGTGCAGTAAGTGAAGTGATTTCTTAATTTAAGTAGATGTGCACTTATAATAAGTCACTGGATAAGCCATTTATATTAGAAACAACTCCAACTAGATGTTAGTGTTTATAGACTAATTAAATGTCCTCCATCTTGTGTGTATGACTCATCAGCTAATCTTCCATCTCTCCAACCATGTCACCCACAGCTACCGCACTACAGGCAAAAAATCTCGTGACCCCAACGACAAGCATCCCGCGACCCCACAGAGGCTCCTGAGTCACTGTTTTGGAGGCAGGCCCTGGTCCACAGTACCCACCCAACACAATGGCTCAACAATGCTCCCCAGGAGCCAAAGTGACACATTAGCCAAGCCATTCATTCACCGCTGCCTTTAGAATCGATTGTGTTCTCTTGTTCTTGTGTGTAGTGGTGTTCTGTATGTGTCATATAAGCTGGATGTCTCCTTCTCCCTCTGGATCAATCAGGTTGACTTATTTCTTTCCTTCCATACATCCACCCATTGATCCATTCTTCCACCCATCCATCCATCCATTTATTCATCCATCCATCCATTCATTGATCCATCCATCCATCCATCCATCCATCTATTCATCCATCCACCCATCCATCCATCCATTAATTGATCCATCCATCCATCCATCCATCCATCCATTTCCGTGCTTGGTCTGCTATGAGTACACAAGGTGCTCTTTGCATGTTTACAGTGTGTGTGTGTGTGAGCGTGTGCACTGGCACTAGCCCGCTCTGTTCTCTCACCAGACCCTCCCAGCTCAGCTGTTTAAAGCATCAGGGGGAACTGGCAGCCATGGGGAAGAGAGGGGAGGGGGAGAGGGGGGCTAGTGTCCCGTCTCCTGGTGCCAACAGGACGCAGTGGGGCGCCGCTCCATCGGAAACGTGTGTGTGTTTGCGTGTGTGGAGGGGGTGGGGGGCGCGCATCTTTGACACGCCGGGGCGAGATGTTGTTGTGAAGGCACACACACACACACACACACACACACACACAACAATCACTCTAATGCACTTCGCTGCACTTAGGATCTTTCTGCAGTCCAGATTCACTCATCACACAGGCACCAACACTTATAAACACATCCGCACACACGCACGCACACGCATGCACACACATGCACGCACACACATGCATGCGCGTGTGTGTAAGCACAGACCTGCAATAAACGCCAGCCTTCTGACCATCCTGATCTAGTGAGCTCCATGAAACTGAAGCTCGCGAGATCAGGATGGTCGTGTGACTGTTGGCTTAACAGCTAACATATCTAATAATTGGCAATGCGCTCAAACAAAGCACTATACATCTACAATTTCAAAATAATTTGTATTGATAGATTTACATGGAGAGGTTCCAACAGATGGCACTTCCGCATTCGATTTTTGGAAGGAGGGGGAGATCTACTCATGGGGACAATGGGGAGGTCTACCGATTTCACAATAATATTGCCCATTATTTCTCTTAATTGTTAATTGGTATTTTGAGTATATTACATTAATTCCCAAGTACCTCCGATCAATCTGAGGCCACAACGGTATTTCTGCAATTAACTGTATTGAGGTAAATGTACTTTGTTTCAGGCCATGCATGGTAGTTTTAGCTGTTAAAAAACGGGCAATTCAGCAAGCTAACTTGAATCTTAACTCCAAGATGAGGACAACAGCGTATATTTTGGTTTCCATGACACTCTAGCTGATTTTAACCATTCTTATTAGGTGAAATAAAGGCAGGTAATCCAATCATATGTAAGGAAGTTGGATTGAAATGCATCTCCATAATGACAGCTCCGTTTTTGAATTGAGGGGTTCCAGAAATATTGGGAGCAAAGTCAAACTACCTCGCGACTCGAGATCAGAGTGGTATCACAAGGCTATTAAAAGCAGCTTTTTCATTAATAAAACCAAATACCATATACTCCTGAATTGCAGTGGGACAGTTTTGGACACAGTGCAACAAAGCAATCTCACTTATTGGTCACTGACCTTGACCAGTGAAGCGGAGTGGTTGGGGTGTGTCGCCCGGCAGGGGATAACCAATGGCTGGCCCTCCTTCATGTAGAGCAAAGACGGGCTCCGACCCTGCAGCTCCACAAATGGCCGCCGGCTGTCTGAAACCCAAACAATGCGATCAGGGACACACACACACACACACACACACACACACACACACACTACAGACACACTTAAATGTTTTAATCGCACACTCCACGTGCACGCAAGCACACGCATGAACATACACAGACAATGGCTCGAACCAAAATAGATTGAAAAAAAAGTGAAAGTGATTTATAAATTTACGAGCACGAGCACGCACACACACACACACACACACACACGTACGTCTGTCTTTTGTTAATTATCAGCGGCAAACAAAAATAAACATCCACACACTTTTATCCATAAACAGCCCCCCCTCACCACACACACACCCAGCCACTGAATCCCCAGTAACAAAATGCCTGGAGTAAACAATAAACACACGCAGATTGTTTAGAGGCAATCAAACGCTGTAATATGTCTGTGCCATTGAAAGGCATGGGTGTTGCTCTCTACATTGTTACTACATGGTGTTATTCAAGGAAAGCAAATCTCTGAACATTCAAACAAAAGTACCCCAAGGACTAGTGGACAGAGGGCTTCCTCCTGCATCTTTGATAGAGGACTGGAGGTGTGTGTGTGTGTGTGTGCGTGTGTGTGTGTGTCTGCGTGCGTGTGTGCGTTGCTCAAGCAAGCAGAGCGCACGCCACAAGCCAAGTCTGGAGGCCTAATGGACACAGTGACCTGAGCGATTGATGCTTCCCCAGGGTCCTGTTGGCCAAACAGTAGCCTGCCCTGTGACCCTGGCCTCCAGCCAAGCTCAGTGCCCCCCCTCCCCCAGAAGGGAGGGGCTGGCTGGGCAGACATCTTGCCTCCTCTCCCTCCTGGATGTCCGTCAGCCTCATCACAGCCTCTCAAGATTCTCACAACACACACACACACAGGCGTCTCACTAACTTCACCTTGTACAGAGACAGTCACCCCCCCAACACGCGTGCACGCACGCACACACACACACACACACACACACACACACACAGAGCACAGGATGCTTGTAGCAAGGCTGAGGGGAGCAGATAAGAACTGATGCCCTGGGAAACTCTGCCCAGGCCTGGAGAGCCTTTCAGCAGCCGCGCTATTTCTGGGCTGCCGCGCACATGCGTGTGTGTGTGTGTGCACGTGCGTGCGTGTAATTGAAAGTAAAATAGCTATATAAATATAGTCAAGAGGGGAGGTAGACTTGAAAGGGGGTGGTTGGTGGATCTAAGGATGTGTTGTTGGGACAAACAGGCCTGTCAGACACATGTAACAGGCTCTCTGGATTTAGCACTCCTGCTTGACCCGGGACGTAAACAATAAGAGCAGGAGGTGGGGGGGAAGGTTAGTGGCTATACTCAATCAATGATGACAACTGGACGGACGTCGGGCAAGCAGGGTAACGAGAGAGAGAGAGAGAGAGAGAGAGAGAGCAAGAGAGAGACCACTGAGCATGTGTGTGTGCCTGTGTATTTATGTAG
>JAODUK010002239.1:0-12229 GCA_027564635.1 Typhlichthys eigenmanni
GTGCTGATGAAGAGGCTGAGACTAGAGACGGTCTCTTATGTGACGTAGTGCTGATGAAGGGAAGAGGCTGAGACTATGGGACTATGTATGTCAACATAGATGCCATTAGGCACCATTGACTACCTGGGAGTCATGGGTAAAATGATCCACAATTCAAAAAGAGGTCAACAGCAAATGACCTTGGCTGCGGTGTCTCACAATGCGTTTACTCTTGTTTTGAAAGAACCCCAGGCGATTTCTATGAGAACACAGAACAAACATTGTTTTCCTCCTGTAAAAGGAAACACATCTGACATACATGAAGCTGTTAATCAACAGTGGCATTTTATGACAAAATATGATAAAAGGTGGTCTCATTTTAAAAGCTTGATTTAGGGAACAGCCACAACAACACTAAACACATTTTTTTTCCTTCCCTTTAGTAAAACCCTCCATTTTAAGCTTACTTCTGTATCAGACAAGACACTTGGGATGTTATTAACAAGGTTACGCCGCTCTAAATGTAACTGAATCTATTGTTGTTCTCCCATCGTTTCTCTTCCTTTCTACCACTCATTTAATTGCAGCCATCAGGTGAGATGGGATACTATATGCTCCCCCCAGAGCTGTTAACACTCACACACAAGGGTCCAAACACCACAGACACACACCGCAAGGCATTGTGGGTAAACAGTGGTGTGCACTGGCACACGACCAAAAGCCTCCCCCACAGCTGAGAGAGAGAGAGTGAGAGAGAGAGAGAGACTAAACTAGGTCTTTGTGTCACAGAATAAATCCAACAGTTTCAATATAAGTGAAAGAGAGAGTCGGGCAGACTGAGCAAAGTCAAGAAAGATTGATGTTTCATTAGTTTAACCAAGGAACAGCTGATCCATCGCAGCAGGCTTTGATTTTTAACCCCTTGCTGGTTAGATCGGGGGTTTTGCTGGTTTGTAATTTTGTAGTTTGAAAATACTATAAAATACTTTGTGAGAAAGCAGCCTCTGAATCCTACAATGTGACTTTCTGGATTTTTTTCTTCTCATTTTGTCTCTCATAGTTGAAGTGTACCTATGATGAAAATTACAGGCCTCTCTCATTTATTACTTTTTAAGTGGGAGAACTTGCACAATTGGTGGCTGACTAAATACTTTTTTGCCCCACTGTACCTACTACTCTGACATCATCAAATCTGATTTAAAACCCCAAAGTTATTTTTTCATCACTTAAACCCTTACTTCAACCTCCCGATAACTCCCACGCCGACCCCACGCCTGAGCTGTGCAATTAATTTCATTAGTTACCTAATGAGATGCGGCAGGTTCCCCTAATGAGATGCGTGTGTCACAGATCAGGAGCCCAGGCCATAGCGCCTGTCTAATAAGCTGCTTCTCTCTTACATGCAGAGTCACAGACGGCAAGCTAGAGGGACAAATACAGGGTTGAGGGTACGATGATGGGTAGGCCATCTGCAGCCAGCTTTAGAGCCACTTCTGAGTGAGTGTGTGTGTGCTCTTAATCCGCACACGCTTCTTAAGGCCACTTCCTGTCACTGTATCAGCCCACACTGCTGTATGCATCGCAGTTAACAGATATATTATATTAAGGTTCTATAATGCATTTTATAATGTGCTCTTATAATACGCTTGGACGTTTTGAGGTCAAATACCATCAGAACATTTCTAACACGTTTCCCTGCCCACCCCATGCAAAACATGCACATTGAGTATTAGACTGTACACATGTATGTCTCCGTCAAGAGTATGCACGCTAACCAATAGAATTATACGAAGCGTACAATTACCACTGCCTAGCAACAAATTGTTAAATATGTGTGCTGCAGGACTATATGACTCCTGGCTGGGCTGTGTAGCAACACTGGACACACTCAGGACAGCTAGCAGACCGTGGAGAGATATTCCCTGAATTTGACTAAAACAGACCAACATACTGTAGGTGACGTTGCATGCAAGCCAAGGCCTGCCTGAGGAAAGACCACATCAGCTTGACATCTGTGCGGCCTCCATGTCAACAACACCACCATCTCTTGTAGGGCCATGAGGCCCATTGCGCTGTGATTGGCTAAAGCGTCAGCAGCTAAACGACTGGCAGACTGGCAGCTGACCTCGATTCCCTGCCCGGCGCTGGCATTAAGTTATCTCTTCGAACACCTTTCCTCTTAGCCACGTCAACCACATGCAGAAGACAGAACACCGCATTTGGAATTATCGCACACAAAAGAAGCGTTACGTCTGACCATGTTTTTATTTATGATTTATTAATCATTTGGCCACAAATCATCGCATTGGGTATTTATTTTTTAAGAGGCTCAGAACTGCAGCTGCAGTTTTAAGAACTGTCGTGCACCCTGGCTAGCGATGCACGAGACACTAATCCCAGATTTGTGCCTCCATTTCCAGTAATGACAATGAGTCAACAGTGTCCATGAGCTCGGAGCTCTACGCCGCTAACGTTTGTGCTCAACTCTTCTGCATGATCTGAGCACACAGACCAGGCACATGTGGGGATGGAAGGTTGTTATATGATCACAGATACAGTTCAAGCGGCAGACATTAGTTTACTCCGCAGGATGGCTGGGTGGACTTTACTTGATGTGGTGAGGAGCTCAGAGTACAGCCGCTGCTCCATCACATTAAGAGGAGCCATGAGCCAGGTCCAACTGACCCTGTGGCAGACCCAGGACACGCTGGAGGGATTAGAACTGGCTGCGGCTGGGGATTCCCCGGGAGGAGCTGGTGGATGTCGCTGCAGACAGGGATACCTGGGCTGCTCTGATGACCAGGTTGCCACAGCAACCCTAAGGCCTGGATTCCACCGGGCACGTGTGCGGCATGTTCCGGCTCCGATGCGGTCTCGGGAGCTGATTGCAACCACTCTAGCTGGTGCCTGTACTTCCACCAGATGCGGGGCGTGTTGAAAGTGTCCCAGAAGAATGCCTCTGCTCTGCTTCACTGAAGATAGGGCTGTCTATTATGGATGGATGCCGCGTCCAAGCCACGCAGTTCAAACTAAAAAATACAAGTGTGCATCGGACGCCAGAAGTGAGAAGGATTTGACATCATGGACAATGAGAGATACATTTTATAAGTTGAAAAACAGTTATATGAGACCACAAATACTTTTTATAAAAAGGACCATTCCAGAAAGGTCAAGGTATAGAGTTTAAATTGTAGTAGTTTTGGTAGTGGAAATGAGTAACCTACTAATTATCTTCCTTTAAAAAAAGGAAGTGAATATCGGAACAGTCAAAAAGTAGTTTCGCCAAGACAACCGATCTGAAATGCTCCCGGTGGGAGATGGCGTCTCGAGAGGACGGCACAAACCCTTCACACCAAAAGTGAACTAGCAGAACAAGGTGTTCTACGATCTGTAATGTCAGGCTCAACAACATGAACGTTCACTGAGGGAATAAGATACAAGACACTCAAAAGGGAACTCTGGCGTCGGACACAGGAGCCCAGCTCGCTCAGCGACGCCTTTCCCCTGGTGACAAGCAAGACCATGCCCAGGGGTGTGGGCGGGGGGTCGTGCCGCTGTAGTGTCCGATTGCCTCATGTCCAGCGCTGTCACCATGGTGACGAGAGCAAACGTGACAGGCAGCGCAGCAAGAGAGAGCCAGAGATGGGTGCCGTACGTCCAACTGAGCCACAGAGAAGTTGCTGCTGGTGGGGGGCTGGGGAAGAGTGGGGGTGGGGGAGGGAGAGAGGTTGAAGGGTGGAGCCTGAACCACCCTCACATGTCCCATGTGTATAAAGAGGGGACAGGACTTCACAGATATGGATTTGAATAAAACAAGCAGTACAGAATTAGCAGACAACAGTGGCCCACAGATGCTTCTAGTACACTCTAGCAACCGCTGCCAAGCTGTTCGTTATCAGCTATCAGTTCATTTCAGCTCTCTCCGACGGCTCTTCATTGGCCAGCCGGATTGCCCATACAGCACACACACACACACAACATAGAGACCATGTTTAACCAAACTGCAAAACAAAAGCCAGTATATTAGACACGTAATGCCTAGACACAGGAACACAATATACCAGTTCAATAGGCATGATCATACATCATCTTTTCTCCGCTGCATGTCTGACATGCTCACCAGCTAAGACACGTTTGATGTTGGACTATAAAGCAATAGACACGTGTTATGCTGAGGACTATAACCTTCATAAGATAACATGGCTGCTACTATGCTACTGTATAGCGGCTAGCCTGCATTACTATATTCTAATAGCCTACTTCACAGTACCATATTGAGCCTCCACTCGTCCATTCTAAATATAACTTTTGTGGTTGATGTAATAATAATATTTCATATTTCATTTTCATGTTATCTGATTACCCAGAAGTGAATATTACGCTGTCAGATTGGTTCAAACTAATTCAGTTACCACCTTCTCCGATAAGTGGAAGCAATGACTACTGTTGTCCGGTTTGGTCATATGACGTCCGACATAGAGCCTGTACTTAAGTAAACTGATTCAGGATGTCTTCTGCTTGTTTGGATATTTTCAACAGAGAAACAATTGCAAGTCTGAATTAAAATAATCTTTAAGAAAATCTGAGAAAGAACCCTCTGGTATTCTCCACAGAGCATTTTGGTTTAATTGAATTGTCCAATTAGGAATGTTGCAGCAACCAGACTGATATTATGGTGGATTTCTATCAAGGGTGTTAGGGACATCTTCAAAATGAACCTGTACTATTCAGTAAACTGCTTAACAGATACATTCTCATCTTACTTGTAGAGCTTGTAGACAGGCGCGCAGTGTATTTAGCTTGAGCCCACGGTCTGGAGAAAATCTGTGACCAGATTGGGTACTGCATCAGCATTGACAGACCAAACCGTATTTTACATTACAGGGAGGTATAGGCAAAGTAAAATAGTTTTCCAGTAAATAAATATAGAAAGGAAAAAATATATATATTTTAAGTGACTCACAAATAATAGATAATGTTTGATAAATCAAACTAATAAAAGAGATAATTTAAAGGTTTTGGGCCCCCCTTGAGTCAGGGCCCAGGGATAACTAATCACCCGTTGCAGAGCCTAAACGCTAGCAAGACAAATCACAGCGTGTCATTTCTTTAATCAATAGCTAATGAATCTCACGGAGGGCTTGTCTCCTTTGTCCTTGAAGAGACATATTTTTGAAGTGTAACTAAACCCCAGCTCTGAGCTTGACTCCACCCCCTGCACAACTTGGAAAAATACTGAAACATAGTCATTGAGCTGAGTGAGGGGAGGGGCTGAGAGGGGGAACCAAAAAACATTAACAGTTTAATTTGATGACACACAAGTGGACGAGAAGCACTGTTGTTAACCAGTCATAGGGCAATATTATTGGATATGACGTTTAGAAGCATTTCCAGACCATAAAATCCTGATTTTTATCTCATCACAGTTCTGTCCTATTATTTAGTTTACTGCTCCAAATAGTCACATAGTCTGAGGTGGTGAAACGAGTAGGGTTCTGCCTCTCTTTGCTTCCTACTTCTATTGGCGGTGGGTGATAACCCTTATATATAGTGCTACTGTATGGTGATAACCCTTCTTACAGTGCCAGAGGGGATGGATAACACTTGATCAAAGTTATTAAGACGTGTATTGTACAAATACATTTTCACAAAAATACAACAATTCCAAATACAGGTATTTTTACATCCACCATTACATTTTATTTATTTCAAAACGTTCAGAACAGCCATTTGTCATAGATAGCATCCTGGGAACCGCAGAAGGAACCGTAATAGATGCCACACACAAATGTTCCCTAGAAGAACCTACAGTATTAGCACTCTACCAGTCAGCCAGCTCATCAACTGTTCTGGAAGTCTTGAAGGGCTAAAATGTACAGATTAATTAATTAATTAATTAATTAATTAATTAATTAATTAAGCAAGCATTTTGTAATTGATGAGTTCTTCAGCCTGCCTTGTATTAAAGAGCACACTTGCGACATAGTATAGTTAGCGATTGTAAGCAAATAAACTTGTAAAATTCACCAAATCACTCCTTTGGAAATGGATTGTTGTCCAGGCTGCCCAGGCTAGATCAATAGTAGTAAAAGCTACTATTTTCATGAATGAGGGAGTCCAGGGACATTTAACATTAGGAAGGTCACACAGTAAAACTGCATTGTAGGTGACTTGTTCAAGTGAATGTGCCCTAGAGCAAGGCATTCTACCACTGACAGCTGCAGGTAAACAGGATCACAATCACCAGCTGGCTGCTAACAAGCCAAATGAAGAATGAGGCATGTGGTGATTGTACGTGTGTGTGTGTGTGTGTGAGTGTGCGTGTGCTAGGGGTGAATATCAACAGTTCCCACAGACTCCAGTGTGTGAGGCAGAGGCTGTTAGCTTGCCTGTGTGGTGTCTGTGTCAGTAATAGACGTCTGTTGCTTCTTTGCTATCAGGTCTTCCTTCATGCTCGCAGGCAGCAGAGAACTTCAATCACTGGATAAGAACGTATGTCAGATGACGCGATAAACCGGGGGGAGATTACACCGCACAACGCCATCGTGTTTTTGTGTGTGCTGCTGACAATTGTGTGCTGGTTATCATGCCAAACAGTTTGTTGATAAGTCACTTCCAACGTTTTGGGGGGATTTTCTAGCACAGGTGAGAACCAATGAGAACTATGCCCACGTGCGGATGAGCTACCTATCCACCTGGACACTGACTGACCCAGCTTCACTGCCTCCTGCTTTCTAATTGGTTCTTTTGAACGCATGCAGTCTACTGACCTCAGACAGTTTTGAAGGCTCAAAGTAACATCAATGTGACGTTAACAGTTATTCGGGAGAAAAACCAACAGGGATGACTAATAGATGGAAACATTTGTGATGTAGATGTCTGCTGGGGGCTAATGGCTTGGAGACCACGAGAACAGACCCACATCTAGGCCTTCCCAGTCTAACGAGCATACCACCGTAAGCACAATACCACTGGAGTGAAAAGCTGGCGAAAATGGCTATTGCGTTGTATTGTTACTCCAAGTTACTCTCACCTTCTGAAAAACCAGCTTGTCTCTTCTAATCAAAGACGGCCTGACAGATGACTGGAATTATCATGTTTAAGCATCGCGCACGCATGTTATTGTCTCTATTAATAGCCAGATGTCCTTTAGCTAGCACGGTCATGCTAAAAAAACAGGACAGCACAGGGAATTCTGGTGAACCACACACTATTAATGAACTCCCGGGGGCATACTGAAACACGGAGAAGCACCTTAATGCTCATTGATGTCCAGCAAAATGTTTCTGCTGCCCTGTGTAAACAAAGCACATTGTAGCAGGGCAATCCATTTATTCTAGTGCTTCTGGTGGACATCACAAATTAGATAGTATTACAGTAGGCTTATGTAGTTTGTAGTTCACACTGGATGGTAAGAGTAGCCTACAGGTGACAAACTGGAAAACAATAGCATTACAGCTTATGGGATTACCTAATTAACAAGATGGTTCAAAGGAGCCTTTATCTCAAAGATGTCCTGATTACCGGTAACCCAATTACACACCTCATATAGCGTGTGGATATAGACCCATATACTGTTTACAAACAATGAGGATGTAAGTAGCATTTTGACAACAGAGGTATTGTTGAGTGCAATAATGTCTGAAGCGTTAACAAAAGATCACGTTTAATTGCTGCCCCATCTTCAGAATGTGTAAGAGCTGTTGGTTGACATAGCAACAAAATAAGAATTCGATATGGTGATATATATCATGTTTTTAGGTAGCGTATAACATATTGTTCACGCCTATTCTGACCATCCTGATCTCGCAAGCTTCAGTTTTACTTCGCAGTGAGAATCAGTCTGGAAAGTTTAGGAATAATGGCGTTTATAGCTATACGGGCGTGGTTTTGCTATGTGGGCGTGGTTTAGCTACACCTGTGGTTTAGGTTTGCCGACAGCTAAAACGACCAGATGTTCACCCAATCAACTGCAAAGTATTCTTTTGAGCCGTGAATGGAAAGTACTCCCCAGACTTGTGAAAACAATTCCTCTGGCATGTCAGGTTACGTAGTTTGTGCTTTGCCTATTTACTATACATTTTTTCTAAATGTTTTGCTTCGACAGGTATATATGCCACATCATATGTAAAATAGAGTCATAAGGATAATTGCAAAATAGAAAATATATTTTATATATTGGGCAAAACGACACGTCACCTAAATGCGCACCGTGCGCATACCTTGATGACTTCTGCCGTAAATGGATTTATAAGCGGTCTAATGGCATTGCACCAGCGCCAGTCTGGGACCGGGGCCGTCCATTGGCTGGAGAGGAGCTACTGGCCCGCTCTAGGCGGTGAAACACAGTGCATGGGTGTTGGTGTTGGTTGCCTAGCCCAAAGTGACTGCATGCCCACAGTCAACATATTAGGCCTACTGCAACTCCCAATTTAGGCTACTAATGGGCAACATACCATCATATATATATATATGCGCAAGAATGTAAATCTAATTTAAAAATATGTTCCGACCTCAACATGACTAATAACCATCACAAATGTTCTGGTTCTGCTAGGTATCCTAGAGATTCTATCAGTCTAACAATTCCAGCTCAATAGTGTCTCTATACAGTAGTAGGCTGCTGAAGCCATGCCTCAACTGTTGAGACTTAACACCATGAAGCTTTATATAAAGTCCCCTCCCTCCCAGACCCCTCACTCAGACAGAGTTACTTTAGAGCTGTCTGTGTTTATTATGCTAGTTATGCAGTGATGCGTAGGACTACTGTACCTTGAGGGAAGGGGTTAGGCTGCACGACGCACAGAAACGCGTGCACCAAGTGGACCAGAATCCCAATCGGTCCCGGTTCATAGTGGGCCAGGGTCTCGTAAACTCCCGCGGGCACGTAACCGAAGTCCAACTTGCCGGGCGGCGGTTGTCCTCCCCGGGAGCCCGCGTCCTGGTTCTGCCCCTGGAGTTCGCAGGACGCTAGTCCCCAAAGCAGCATCACCACCACGGTGATCCTCCACATCGTAGCCTACGAGGTTAACACACAAGGTAGGGCAAGCAAGACAAACTCAACGACTTTAACGCTGCGAGCCAGATTCCTATCGCCACTGAATGGCGGGGACGGACGCGGGGGTAAAAGTGTCCCAATTGGACGGACCGCAGCTTCCTTTAGGTCGTGCTGCCCGGGTGAAGGGTCATCCTTCCTCCCACGTCGGCGGAGGATCCTGACGGACGCAAACAGTCTGCTGGTTCTTCCCCGGTTCTCAGCTCACGGAGGATCCTGACGGACGCAAACAGTCTGCTGGTTCTTCCCCGGTTCTCGACTCACAGCTTCTCTCGGCTCACAGCCTCTCTCGATGCTCAGCCTTTCTCGACTCACAGCGGCTCACAGCCTCTCTCGACTCGGTTGTCTGTTCCGACGGGAGCGCTCGGTCTGCGCGGGGATGCGCAATCGGTGAGCGGACCCTCGGCTCGCATGCTCCCCCTGGCGGCGAATAGAGAATCACCCAAACACTGTTGAGGTCGGGTCAAAATAGAACCATTCTTTTAGGAAACGTATAGACTAAATTGATTATTCAATATTCCTTATGGGCATGGCAAACTATTATTACGTAATAGTAACAAACGTTTATTTCATGAATAGCTTGCACGTCTGTTTGGATTAGGTCTTTTGGATAAAACACGTTTTCGTACACAAGTAGCCTATCTAAAGTATATTAGCCTACCGATACCTCTTTTAATGTGGCGCATATCAGCTAACAGCCATGGATGCAATTTTAAAGACGCAACTCAGCTCCAAGATGACATCCACGGGTCACAGGGGTTTGAACTTTAACCTTCTTATTCTTCAGTGCCTGTTGCAGCGCTGATTGGTTGAGCAAGTCAGTTTCTCATTTCGTCTATCTCCTGCTTCGTGGTCTACGCACAATAATAGGTTTATTGTATCTTTCAGCCATTCAGTTCCTTCGCCAGCGTTCCTCCTGGAGACTCGAAATCTTTTTGGAGACTAGAAAACTTTTGATAATCGATTCTGAGGCCACATTCATCACGTGGGCCCACCGTATTATTATACAGTACCTGTCGATCATTTTACACGTGGTCAACGCTGCAGACATGTTTTTGACCCTGCTACTGTAGGCAGCATAGGCAGTAACCTGGCCTTACACTATGATTCTTCATTCTTTAGAGTCACATTTCACGCAACTAGGTACGGATACAGCCATGTCATTCATTTTCTTGCATTTTGCTCGAATTACGTGTCGTCATGACATTAAAAATAGTAAACAAACTGAAAACAGTATAGCCCATTATAAAAGAAGCACTCGGCCTAATGCCTATAAGCCTCTATGCTTTGTGCAGTAGCCTACTTTATTATAGGCCGTGTGCCTCCACAGACGTCTTCCTGGAAGACAGACAGGTGAAACATACGTCATCATTCAGTAGTTAAGAAGCTCAGTCAGTAGAGATAAGTGTCCTCAGGTGGCACTGTATGAGGTCATCTCTTCTATACTATAAGTTAGGAGTTGGTAAGGCCGCCTGTGGAAAAAATATTGATCTCAATTGGGGGTTTTCCTGGTTAAGAGAGAACATTGTTAAATATGTGCCCCAATATATATCCATCATACAATACTGTACTGGCATCATGACAATACATGAGCTGGAAGCATTAGTGTCACAGGTGAAGGAAGCTTACATCATGCATCAGTAAGTGAAACGGTATGTAATAGTATTATCTTAATAGTCTGTAAGAAATCTCAGCTATTATCAAAACAATTTGTAAAAAACAACTTGTTCACCATCATCACAGAAGGGTCTTTATTTCCTCCAGACACATTGAGTTGTGCTATATTAAAACACTAACATGTTTATTATAAAAGACATTTCATTAGCCCCGAAGGTCATTTCCTACGGCAGGCCTATTCAATTGGCGGCGCCACCAACTGCCCCCATGTGGCCTACGAGGGTATTGCACCCTTGACCACTATACATTAGTTCGATATACTGTAGACACGCTATACGAATTAAGTCAATATATTACTGTGAATTAGTTATGAACTGTTATACAGCCAAGAAATCATTCCATAGCCTGTTTGTAAATGTAATGTAGTAGTCCAGACCTAATAATCAACGTGATTAGTCTGAGTGACAAGTCCATACACGTGTACATAGCTCCCGTTAGTGAGGATCAGGGTTGGGTATGGTACTAGTCACATTTGAACCCATACCGATAGGAATATCTGGAATTTGGTGCCAATAGTCTAACCAACTTTATTCGTCTGTACTTTGTCTAACAAATGTCATTTCAGTTGTAGAACACCGCATTGCAAACCGGACGCATGTGGGCGTGGCTGCTATTTTGTTAGCTATTTTACAAAAGCAAATATGCCAGAGAATTAACGGCATCCTATATAATTCTAGAGAACCATTGACCTGACACGTTTAACATTAACCAAGCTGCTCTTGTAGGCACTCAAGTAAATAATTGCAGAACATATATGGCCCACCTACAGTCCATCCAACCACCTTCTCCCGATTAGCCGGAGTCGGGTTGCGAGGTCAGCAGATCCAGCAAGGGACCCCAAACTTTCCTTTTCCCGAGCCACATTAACAAGGTCTGACTGGGGGACCACCTACAGTTTTTCTTATTCAAATCTGGCCCACTTGAAGCCCTGTCCTACGGTATCAGGCAGGAACCACACTTGGGCCTTGGATGGTTCAGTTTGGTGAGTGAGCCTCTTCCAGAGGCCTGGTTTTGTACACCAAACGGTGCAGACTGAGGTGTTTCACACCCAAAAATCATATCACAGTTCCATAAATATAACTATTTTCCTTATTACAAACTGAACATTAAAACAAAACAAGATAAATGTTGATACGTTCAGGATTCCCCATTGTGTCTATTACATAAAGCAATTCTGCAAACTAAACTAGAACTAATGGCGGACTAACATCACATTAGAGACTATAAGGAGGCAAACATGTCCCAGGACAGACAGACATGATGAGGTCATCATTTACAGACAGGAAGTGGCCACTGTCCTCCAGCATCTACAAACCGCCATGACCATTGTGAAGAAGTTTAGCAAGGCTCTGGTAGTAATAGTGTCTGTACCTACATAGCAGACCATTCTGAGGAGGTTTAGCAAGGCTCTGGTAGTAATAGTGTCTGTACCTACATAGCAGACCATTGTGAAGAAGTTTAGCAAGGCTCTGGTAGTAATAGTGTCTGTACCTACATAGCAGACCATTCTGAGGAGGT
>JAODUK010002240.1:0-12228 GCA_027564635.1 Typhlichthys eigenmanni
ACCCGAGTGCGCTACCTGCAACCGCACTGCTCCACCACCATGTCCTCGTACTGCTTATACACCACGTTGTTTCCCGCGTCGATGTACAGGATGCTGATAGGGCTTAGACGCGTGGGCACGCAGCAGCTTGGCGGTGTGCTGCCCGGGTCCATGGAGTTCATCAGCGTCTGGATGATGGCGTGGTTGGTTGGCTCCAGGTGCGAGCGCAGCGGGAAGTCGCACACGCCCTCGCAGTGGTACGCCTCGTAGTCCAGCGGGGCGATGATCCAGTCGTCCCATCCGAGCTCCTTGAAGTTCACGTGCAGCGGCCGCCGGCTGCAGCGGGATTTGGACTTGCGGCCGTGGCGCTTGCCGTGCCGTGCGCCCGGAGCCGTTCCGCGGCGGCGGCGGCGACGCTGTCGGCTGCGCGCCTTGAGCGACGCCGGGCCGCGCGCCCTGATCTTCTCCCGCATCTCGTTGAAGAGGTTCTCGCGCCTCCTGGACCTCGTGTACACAACCAGGATGGCCCGCTCCTGCTGCGAGCGGCCGGTGCGCACAAGGCCCAGCGGCCGCAGGTCCAGTTCCGCGTCCGTCTTGCTCAGCGTTACACGCAGCTGCAGGCACAGATGCGTAACGCGCGGGCGGCTCCTCAGCGTGTCCCACACATCCAGAACCTCCCAGCCGGGCCTGCGGGCGTCCAGAGCGTCCAGGGTCCGGGAGTCGAGCAGCCTCTCCGAGCGACACGGGAGCAATTGGACCTCGTAGAGGCCAGACGCGGCCGCCTCGGGTTCGCCCCCGACCTTCCTGAATATCCTTAGCTCCGCCCCGACCAACTCCTCCGCGTCTGAGAGGGACGAGACATCAAACAGATACTTCTGTCTCCGCAGAGGCGAGCGCGCGAGATCGTCTGCGAGATAAAAAAATGAATAATTCCAGTCAGTCACTTTGTGTCTAGGTTCACATGCAAGGGGAATGGAGACACGATGAGAAACACCGCGAGATAGTGCACGTGTTTCTTACAGTAAATCATACAGGTTAAGAGCATCGAGAGGGTTAAAACTTGACCAAGGCACAAATTAATTTGTTTTGATGTTATAAGCTACATTTATGAGTCGAATTTAGCAAATCGTGGACAATTCTCTATCAAATAAAGACAAATTCGTTAACATGATTGATGATATAAGCATTTCACAAATTAAACCTTTGTCAACCTAGACAATATAACACACTAGATTATATAGCTAATAAATATATTGTATCTATTGTTGTGTGTGAGCCACACAATTCTTAAATAGACGAAATGCGTCCATTGTTTCTGTTTTGGTATTTAGTTTGACTTCTCGCTTAGAATTAAATATAATTTCTAAAACGCAATATATTATCATTAAAAAAAAATCTTTCTTTTCTTTTAATTTGCCTATTTGAGGCTACTGGGCAAAATATAAAAAACGATTAAAATAAATTTGCACATAAAGACAAAATTAAGGCCGCGTTAGGAAGAACATAGTTTTTCTTTCTAAAATATCGAAAAAGAATTAAATGAATCATTCGGGCCAGGTTCCGCTCGAGGTTCTGAAAAAATCCGCGTTGTTTGTTGTGCGGCCTGCGAGAGCCACACATTGCTGCTGGGGGCCAACGCACACTTCAGCATGTGGAACAAGCCGTGCTGCTTAAAACATGTATGAACATGTAAGAAAAAAAGTAGCTGTTGTTCATCGTCCTAAGATGGAAAGCAGCTGGACGAATATAAATATTTAGAAATAATCACAGACAAACGCGGTGTTCACCTCGTCGAGTTATTTTGTATATTCGTTTAAATATTTTGTGTTTTAATGTATGAATGCTCGCCAGCTCATATATGTTGGGGCAATCTTTTATTCTAGAGGTTAATTCATGTAATGAGTAGCCTATTTGCTTTAGTTGGTTGTAACCATGTTAGTTGTAAGGTTGTTTAAAATGGTGACGCGCCTGCAGCAGCAGTGGACGTGTTCAAAATGTTTCTTTGAATCTGGTCGCCAGTTTTCCTGCTTGTAATTCATGTGGAGTTCCAGCATAAAGTACTTAGAATCCCGTGCTTGTTTCGCCCATTTTGCGCGTGGTCTACATTAGGGACCATAAACAAATCGAATGCAAATGAATACAATAATTAACTGTTTTAAATCCCTATATTCCTCATGAAAATACATCCTTGTGCTTATTTTCATCCAGCCAACATCAACCTTCACAGCGTGAGAACAGATGGCTCTAACGTTTAAGTTATTTAATCTACTCGACTAGTGTTGACATTTTAAAAATGGTTTTTGTGCATGAGGCGGAAACTGACGGGCCATAAACCCGTCCCCAGTGTGTGTGTGTGTGTGTGTGTGTGTGTGTAAGTGTAAGAGAGAGAGAGAGAGAGAGAGAGAGAGAGAGAGAGAGAGAGAGAGAGCTCCGGCGGTACTCGAGGCCAACAGAACCATCTGCGCTTTAATGAGGAACCTCAGGTGCCAAAAGTAATGTTCATATCGGGCTGTTTGCTTCTGAGAGAACATGGTTTCTGAACTAATTCGATTTGATCTACAAAAATTGGGGTGGGCAGAATACGAGAAACAAAATGAGGAAACATGTAGCGGGGTGCAATCTCTGAAAAGTGTGACGGACGCGCAAAGGGCGCAAGCACGGCTGACTCCTGTAGTCGAGTCGAGCGGTCCCCGGTGTATTCCTCCCTGATTGGTTAAGGAGAGCCTCTTACTGGGGGTTCCCTCCGCAGGTTAATGCAACACAACACTCCAGGGCCCGCTGGAATCCCAGTACAAACCACCGCTGAGCTGAAGGAAGGAAGAAAAATAATTTTCCGCAATTAAAGCGGCGGTCGCACAGGGAGGTGGTTCTCAGTAAAAGACTAAACCACTTCATAGCAAAGGAAGTGCTCTTTCATTTCCCCCTGGTAGTTTTATTTTTTTGGTGATGTGCCATTGGCTGAGCGGGGTCACTTTGGGAGGAGGACAAACAGCGTTTGATATGTTATGACACGAATACTCAATTAGATCACCGAGTTGAAATACTCCAATCAGCGCCTCTATGCGGAGCGACCCTTACGAGTCGAACGAGGTCACAGGCGGTGACACTTTAAATCAAAATCACTGCAGAAAGTGAGCTTTTTCCGTCTCTCCCGCTCCCTCTCTCTTTCGGATAGGAGGGGAGGTAAACAAAGATGGCCTTTATTTCTCCACTAAAGATTAACTCGACTTCTGTCCCTGCGTGTTCGCCCTGTTTGTGGTCATCAGATTGTGTTTGTCTATTCAATTCAGTCCATCCACCCAGTTACACGGTGCACTGACCCAAACACCTGCTTCTCACACCCGCCCCCACCCCAAACACATGTTTATGCACGCACACCATTGTGCGCGCTCACGCACGCATCGCACTCAAACATTTATATCTACTGTAATGCATATGTTTTGTATATTTGGACATAAACAGTCTATTACGCACATTTCATTTTCCATTTCATAATAAACGGGAAACGTGGGACTGATGGTGCAAATAAGCAAGTGAAGGTGATTTATAGCCTAATTTAGAAAATGCCTCAATTAGTGTTTTACTGTGCTGTTAGATGCCTGGGGTCAATTTAAGTGTAATATAACTTAATACTGCATGTGAAGTGGGTTTGCGCACATAGCCGGCTCTTAAAAAAAGTGTTTAGCTGCAGGATGTTTTTAATAAAGATGGAAACCAAACTGCTACATCGGAGATCAATACACGTTACTTTTGAATGTAATGAAAGTTTGCATTTTCGATCAATAATTTTCATTGCAATTTTAAATGATTTTACGCAACTAGTATTTATTATTATTATTATTATTATTATTATTATTATTATTATTAGTAGTAGTAGTAGTAGTAGTATTATTCAACTAGATACGTTTCCCTCCAAATGTAACCATCGCATCATGCCGGCAGAGACATTGCGTGTTTTATGTATTCGTAAAAACGGTGACAGGCTACACAACCAGGCAAGACAACCCAAGCCTTGCAACAGTTAACGGGAATCGGCAGCTTCAACAAACCGACCTGTTTCTCTGTCCACAAAACTTGTGATGGTGTTGGCGGATTTAGAGGAACGGAAAAAACTCGCGTTTAGTCCGAGTTTCTCCGCGGCAGAGTATGTCCTGTATATAGACAGCATGTAATCGTGCGGCACAACAGCGTCATTAAAGTCCTCTCGATGACTGATGGCTAAAGATGAGGACGAGGATGCAAAGATCTCCTTGAGAAACCTGGCTGATGTCTGTCCGTCCTGGCGCGAGACCCTATCGCTCCTGGTACTCCTCTCCCGGGTGGAGGAGGTGATAGAAGCCGAGTGAGAGCGTGACACACTCCAGACAAAAAGTAGGGTTAAATATAGCGCCAACGCCCGAAATGCGTCCATGGTTGTTAGAGTCCCCGGGAAGGCGGAGGAAGTCGTTCCCGCAGCTCGCAAGGACTCTACGGAGGGTCTCGACGCGTCTCGTACTGCTGTATCACCAGAGAAGTGCGCCCGCTGCTGAGCTCTGGACTTCAGAGCGGAGGCAGAAACACGCCCCCTCTGTGGCCGGGACGGCGCGGGTTTACCTCCTCACGTTACTTTGGTGGTTCAGACACTCGTGGACTGGAGACGCTTAGTTAACAAACGCTCCTCGTGAGGCCTAAAACGCTAACGCCATGCAGGACGCAAAAGCCTCAGCACCGACCGATCATGTTAGATTGAAGCATATATATAGATGCATGCTAAATTATACTTTTCTAGGATGTCTATCTGGTAAACATCACATCCTTGTTAATGTATCCATTATGATTGACATCTTAAATAAGTTAATAAACAAATGCTAACGTGGGCTATTTTGTATTTTTAATGTAGGCGAAATAATCTACAAAATATACTGTATGTTTGCATTACCAAAAACCTTTAAGACATAGGATTAAAAGCAGCAGGCTCTGATGTGCATGGTCCAAAATCAAGCACTGTTCAAATAGCCAGTTCTACAACTCGAGTTATGATTGACTCTACTGACATCAAGAGGACATTAGTCTTCACTACAAGACCTATACTTTGTCAGTCAGAAATTAGTCTCAGCCTATTCCGTTCATTAGCACTACGTCACATAGGCAACTCTGTGCTGAACGTCTGATACATGATATAACCTACATACACCCCCATACGGGCCTTTCAGACTTTCCAAAATAAGTAATACTGTCAATAACCATTACGTCTCCGTAATTTCCGACGCCACGATAGGCAGTGCTTTATTTACAAATGTATCCATGTATTTTAGTAACCTATAAATTGTACTGACTTACAGAACCTGTGAACAGTCCTGTTGTTAAGTTTTCTATATTGCAAGTTTGAGTTACGTAATTGGTCGTCCTACATGTCAATCAAAACACCTCGCTTGTCAAGTAGGCGGGTACTGGCGCAGTTAGCCAGCGCTGTGTCCCAAACTCTGCGAGACTATTAGTAATTAATTAGCCATAGATTTAATATACATGGGGTACGTGTTTTAGCATGCCATATTATCGAACAATTATCATACAAAGAAGAAGAAGAAACAGAACAGATCGGAAAAAATAAACAAAAATTATTGACGGAGATCCTCTTTAGATTTTCCCTCTCCGGTCTGAACGTGTCCAGCAGAGGGAGCCAGATATGTACAGACGCGTCTCCACAACACAATAACAATATCAGCAGGCTATACACATTGTCCTTCAAATATCACATTAGCCCGTATATAGAATGTATAAATGCAGATATAGAGAATATGGAAGGCTTCTGTTGCATAGTTAAGACTCGTTTAAATGTATGTTGTCATTATTTTGTAATAGCACAACAGATTAATGTTATTTAAAATGTCATATTATACTATATCCTATATATGAAGTAACTTAAAAGACAATAACATCTACACGTGTTCTATGATCTATAGGCATATTCTATAAGAGTAAATGCACAAGAGGTTCTATGATGACATGGCTGGTTTGTTGATGTTGTCATGATGTCCACATCCATGGAGTTATGTAACTCGGGACGCAGTCACGGTCTACGTCGGTGGTGCTGTCAGAGGTCTTCGCCCTCCTCCTCATCCTCACAACACGTCTCCGCTGGAAGTACGGACTATTCCTCCTGCGTCTCCTTCGTCGAAGGAACACCCGGAACGTCACGCATCTTCCCACAGCAGGCAAGATGTTTCTCTTGTGTAGTGGCGTGTTCATCAGTGTTGTCGCGGCCGTTCTCTAAATATATGATCTGGCACAGATCTAGCGGATGAATCCGTGATGGTGCATTATCTGCCGAAATGCGGTGTTTACAAAATGTAGAGAGGTAAAGATATTGAATTAACCGTCACTGGAATTTAGCACAAACAGCTAAACAAGGTGTGGCAGGTCTAAAGCAGATCTCGCTGAGTTTGTTGGTGTTTTCAGAACCACGCGTTGATGGACAGCAACGCATCTCATCTGCGTTTATTATTCGCTTTTTTGTTTACAGTAGCCTAAAATAAACAATAGTGATAGGCTATATGCTGCATGTAAACATGCAATTTTGTGGCAATATCGAGTCCAGACATCCAGAGTTTATAATATGAGATTCGTAATAGTATTAACATTATTAGGGTTGGGTAGGTTTTTTTTTAATGTAGTCCGTTACAGTTACTAGTTACAATACTAAAACTATAATCAGTAATGTAATTTTGTGAATTACCTAAATTTAGTACTATAATATGATTATTAACTTCCATTACTTTTAGATTACTTCACACCTAAATAGTGTTCTTTGAAATGCCATCCAAAGCAATATACTGGCTCGCCAAATCTTTCTGTTTGTTATGGTTGCTCAGTAGATCAGATTAAAGTAGGATTTAATTTACATTTGATTGGTGTTAATGAAAGGTTAATAAGAGAACATTTATTGTTTTATACATTTTCATTTGCAAACTTCCCTTTTAAATGTGAAAGTAGTCCTCGAAGTATTCATCTAATTTACAAAAAAATACCTGTAATTTGAATCCACTATTTTAGCTGGTAACTGTAATGGATTACAGTTACTTCCCAACCCTGAACATTATTGGCCTAAAATGATTCCTCCCTTTCTGTTACATATTGCCTATAGGTTAACGTCACAGAATTTATGAATCTATAATCTATAGCATATTAAAACTATAAAAAACATAACAACCTTCGATTTTGTAATCAGGAACATTTACAGTCAGATACAGGATATGGCTACATGTGTGCCAGAAGGCTTTCACATATGCAATATAGTAAATAACAATAATAATAAAAAAAAATTCATTATTATCTTTATAAAATTATATTTTTCAAAACATATATTTACTTTTCTATTCTATCTATTCTTCTATCTCTACTTTCAGTATTCTCTCTTTACTGACTTTGCCAAATTTGAACATCTGTAGCTTTAAATGGACAGCGTGTGTGTGTGTGTGTGTGTGTGTGTCTGTGTGTGTCTGTGTGTGCACATGTAGACCATTCTGTGATTGCATAATCCTTCTTTAGGGGTTTAAATGGGGCAGAATCAAACTGCACATCCACCTAGTGACAAAAGGCGACCCCTGCAGGGCTGAGAGAGAATGTCATGTAGAAACTCTGCAGGCAGCAACGCAGCACCTTACTTCTGCTATGAGGGACACACACACACACACACACACATGCACACACACATGCAGACACACACACACACGCACACATACACACACTGACAGACATGACGAGAGTGAGTGTGGAACATGAAGGTATCGCTACGCTGGTTGCCAAGGTTACCAATGTGGTTTGGTTACTGTGCGTTCCAATAATATCTTCATGATTCTGCAGTGTCCCAGTTTGCCTGGGCAACTGTTCCATCTCTGCATGTCCCTTGTGTTTAGCTGTGGACGAACAGACAGACTGACTGACAAGGCTGTCTGTGTGTTTTATGAGAGTCTGTGTGTTTTATAAGAGACTGTCTGTTTTATGAGACAGTCTGTCTGTTTTATAAGACAGTCTGTGTGTTTTATGAGACAGTCTGTGTGTTTTATGAGACTGTCTGTCTGTTTTATGATACAGTCTGTGTGTTTTATGAGAGACAGTCTGTGTGTTTTATAAGACAGTGTGTGTGTTTTATAAGACAGTCTGTGTGTTTTATGAGACAGTCTGTGTGCTTTATACGACTGTGTGTTTTATGAGACAGTCTGTGTGTTTTATGAGACAGTCTGTGTGCTTTATACGACTGTGTGTTTTATGAGACAGTCTGTGTGTTTTATAAGACAGTATGTGTGTTTTATAAGACAGTCTGTGTGTTTTATAAAAGACTGTCTGTCTGTTTTATAACACAGTCTGTGTGTTTTATGAGACAGTCTGTGTGTTTTATGAGAGACAGTCTGTGTGTTTTATAAGACAGTGTGTGTTTTATGACAGTCTGTGTGCTTTATAAGACAGTCTGTGTTTTATGAGACAGTCTGTGTGTTTTATAAGACTGTGTGTTTTATGAGAGACAGTATGTGTGTTTTATGAGACAGTCTGTGTGTTTAATAAGACAGTCTGTGTTTTATGAGACAGTATGTGCGTTTTATGAGACAGTCTGTGTGTTTTATGAGACAGACTGTGTGTTTTATAAGACAGTCTGTGTGTTTTATGAGAGACAGTCTGTCTGTTTTATGAGACAGTCTGTGTGTTTTATAAGACTGTGTGTTTTATGAGACAGTCCGTGTGCTTTATAAGACAGTCTGTGTGTTTTATGAGACAGTCTGTGTGTTTTATAAAAGACTGTCTGTCTGTTTTATAACACAGTCTGTGTGTTTTATGAGACAGTCTGTGTGTTTTATGAGAGACAGTCTGTGTGTTTTATAAGACAGTGTGTGTTTTATGACAGTCTGTGTGCTTTATAAGACAGTCTGTGTTTTATGAGACAGTCTGTGTGTTTTATAAGACTGTGTGTTTTATGAGAGACAGTATGTGTGTTTTATGAGACAGTCTGTGTGTTTAATAAGACAGTCTGTGTTTTATGAGACAGTATGTGCGTTTTATGAGACAGTCTGTGTGTTTTATGAGACAGACTGTGTGTTTTATAAGACAGTCTGTGTGTTTTATGAGAGACAGTCTGTCTGTTTTATGAGACAGTCTGTGTGTTTTATAAGACAGTGTGTGTTTTATGAGACAGTCTGTGTGCTTTATAAGACAGTCTGTGTGTTTTATAAGACAGTATGTGTGTTTTATAAGACAGTCTGTGTGTTTTATGAGACAGTCTGTGTGTTTTATAAAATACTGTCTGTCTGTTTTATAAGACAGTCTGTGTGTTTTATGAGACAGTCTGTGTGTTTTATAAGACAGTATGTGTGTTTTATAAGACAGTCTGTGTGTTTTATAAAATACTGTCTGTCTGTTTTATAAGACAGTCTGTGTGTTTTATGAGACAGTCTGTGTGTTTTATGAGAGGCAGTCTGTGTGTTTTATGAGACAGTCTGTGTGTTTTATAAGACTGTGTGTTTTATGATAGACAGCATGTGTGTTTTATGAGAGACAGTGTGTTTTATGAGACAGTCTGTGTTTTATGAGAGAGTCTGTGTGTTTTATGAGACAGTCTGTGTGTTTAATAAGACAGTCTGTGTGTTTTATGAGACTGTCTGTTTTATGAGACAGTCTGTGTTTTATAAGACAGTCTGTGTGTTTTATAAGACAGTCTGTGTCTAAAATTACACAAAACGCAGTCCATGATTTTTTTAAATAAGTTTTGATATTTTATAGAAAATTTTATATTTCAATAGCTTTTTTTCTTTAAGTGTCAGAAAGTTAAACCAATGTTAAAATTACACAAAACACAGTCCGTGATATTAAAAAAAAAAAGTTTTGATATTTTATAGAAAATTTCAAATTTCAAACATTGTTGAAATTGCAAATAGAGATGCCCTGCACGGTCCATGATTTTTTTAAATAAAGTTTTGATATTTTTTTTAGAAAATTTCAAATTTCAATAGCTTTTTTCTGAATGTGTCAGAAAGTTTAAACATTGTTCAAATTGCACATAGAGATGCCCTACACAGTTCATGATTTTTTTAAATAAAGTTTTGATTTTTTTTAGTACATTTTAAATTTTAAACATTGTTCAAATTGCACATAGAGATGCCCTACACAGTTCATGATTTTTTCAAATAAAGTTTTGATATTCTTTCAGAAAATTTAAAATTTCAATAGCTTTTTTCTGAATGTGTCAGAAAGTTTAAATATTGTTTAAATTGCACATATAGATGCCCTACACAGTCCATGATTTTTTTTTTGTTTTTTATATTTTATTAAAATTTTAAAATTTCAATAGCTTTTTTCTGTGTCAGAAAGTTAAACCATTGTTAAAATTACACAAAACACAGTCCATGATTTTTTTAAATAAAGTTTTAATATTTTTTTAGAATTTTTTTAATTTCAAACATTGTTCAAATTGCACATAGATATGCCTTACACAGTCCATATTAAAAAAAAGTTTTGATATTTAATAAAACATTTCAAATTTTAAACATTGTTCAAATTGCACAAAGTGATGCCCTATACAGTCCATTATTTTTTAAATGAAGTTTTGTTATTATTTAAAAAAAAATTAAATTTCAACATTGTTCAAATTGCACATAGAGATGCCTTACACAGTCCATATTAAAAAAAAGTTTTGATATTTAATAAAAATTTTCAAATTTTAAACATTGTTCAAATTGCACATAGAGATGCCCTAATTAAACATTGTTCAAATTGCACATAGAGATGCCCTACACAGTCCATGATTTTTTAAAATAAAGTTTTGATATTTTATTAGAACATTTCAAATTTCAATAGCTTTTTTCTGAATGTGTCAGAAAGTTTAAATATTGTTTAATTTGCACATATAGATGCCCTTCACATTCCATGATTTTTTTAAATAAAGTTTTAATTTTTTTTTTTATTTAAAATTTCAAACATTGTTCAAATTGCACATAAAGATGCCCTACACAGTCCAGGATTTTTTTAAATACAGTTTTGATATTCATTTAGAAAATTTCAAACATTGTTCAAATTGTACATAGAGATGCCCTACACAGTCCATTATTTTTTTTAATAAAGTTTTGATTTTTTTTTTTATTTCAAATGTCAATAGCTTTTTTCTGAATGTGACAGAAAGTTTAAACATTGTTCAAATTGCACATAGAAATGCCCTACATAGTCCAGGTTTTTTTTTTTAGTTTTTGATATTTTATAAAAAATTAAAAATTTCAATAGCTTTTTTTTCTGAATGTGTCAGAAAGTTTAAACATTGTTCAAATTGCACATAGAGATGCCCTACACAGTTTAGGATTTATTGAAATACAGTTTTGATATTTATTTAGAAAATTTCAAAGTTTAAACATTGTTAAAATTGCACATAGAGATGCCCAACACAGTCCATGTTTTTATTATAAAATTTTGATATTTTTTTAGAAAATTTCAAATTTCAATAGCTTATTTCTGAATGTGTCAGAAAGTTTAAGCATTGTTCAAATTGCACATATAGATGCCCTACACAGTCCATGATTTTTTAATAAAGTTTAGATTTTTTTTTTATTTCAAATGTCAATAGCTTTTTTCTGAATGTGTCAGAACGTTTAAACATTGTTCAAGTTGCACATAAAGATGCCCTACACAGTCATGAATTTTTTAAAATAAAGTTTTGATATTTTTTTAGAAAATTTCAAATTTCAATAGCTTTTATCTGAATGTGACAGAAAGTTTAAACATTGTTCAAATTGCACATAGAGCTGCCCTACACAGTTTAGGATTTATTGAAATACAGTTTTGATATTTATTTAGAAAATTTCAAAGTTTAAACATTGTTAAAATTGCACATAGAGATGCCCAACACAGTCCATGTTTTTATTATAAAATTTTGATATTTTTTTAGAAAATTTCAAATTTCAATAGCTTATTTCTGAATGTGTCAGAAAGTTTAAACATTGTTCAAATTGCACATATAGATGCCCTACACAGTCCATGATTTTTTAATAAAGTTTAGATTTTTTTTTCATTTCAAATGTCAATAGCTTTTTTCTGAATGTGTCAGAACGTTTAAACATTGTTCAAGTTGCACAAAAAGATACCCTACACAGTCATGAATATTTTTAAATAAAGTTTTGATATTTTTTTAGAAAATTTCAAATTTCAATAGCTTTTATCTGAATGTGACAGAAAGTTTAAACATTGTTCAAATTGCACATAGAGATGCCCTACATAGTCCAGGTTTTTTTTTTT
>JAODUK010002241.1:0-12228 GCA_027564635.1 Typhlichthys eigenmanni
GGGGCCCCCCCCCCCCCCCCCCCCCCCCTTCCCACCCTTCTTCAACCCCTACTCTCCTCCTTAGTCTACCAGCCTTCATCTGCAGAGGGCTGGAGCGTTTTACATATTAATGCTTGTCGCATTTGTCACTGTCTTTTCTCTCTAGAATATTAGCTTGTGTGTGTGTGCGTTCGTGTGTGTGTGCGTGATGCGCGCGTGTGTGTGTGTGCGTGCGTGCACGTGATGTGTGTGTGTGTGTGTGCGTGCGTGCGCGTGATGCGATGCGCTGGACGACATGTCAACAGCTGCCATTGTGTGTCCAGCTACGTAGGGCTTTTTGTGGTGGGACAGTACCGCTGTTTCATTTGCTTTTTGGCTTGTTTCACTCCTCCCCCCTGTTGTTCTGCTCCATCTCTACCATCCACAAGGACCACCATATGTCTCCCCCTTAATCCTGTGACCTACAGCCTAACCTTGCACCATAGCCCCACATGCATATCAATTCAACGGTTTGTTTGCGTATTAAACAAAGGAAAACAATAGCTATTTTCGTCACTCTTATATTTTGCAAAGGCCGTATAAAATGCAGACACGCCCACATGCGACCAGCTCAATGCAGCTTAAGCCCCGGACACACTGCAAGCAATCTGTTCGTCGCACACCGCTTTGTAGCTGAAAATTGGCTGCTTGTTTAAATTCCAGGCTTTGGTTGCCTAGGTATCCCTCTCGTATATTTCCCACTCAAAATGTTTCAGTCAGTCAACGATATACTTAGCTCCCACTGGTAGTCGCCTCAACCGCCTTTGAAAAGTTGAAATGAGTTTAACTCCGTACCCGCCCACTTTGCGTCGCTAGCAGTTACTTCGCCTGTCGTCGCTTCAAGTTGCTGAATCTCATTGACTTTCAATTGTCTCTCGTCACTACATCGCTGCCAGTCGCTTGCAGTGTGTCCCAGACATATTACATTTAGTCCACTGAAAGATCTACTTTGAAAAAGGTAATGTCTGATACACAGGCAGTGCGTTTATGCCGTAGCCTATAATGTGTGGTCGGGCATGGTTGCATTATTGCCATCCATTTGTGGATGTTGTTACAATGGCCAAGTAATATATACAGTAGCCTCAAAATCCATGATGACCAATCGCTGCCTGCCACTGTTGGACAATAATAACTGCGTTAAAGAAGGTAGGCCTACTACTTTGAAACATGATTAACTGATGACTCACATTTTTTGAGTTAAAGACGCACTTTCAAGCGGGAAACCCTGATTTAATGGAAATGCAACGTTCAACCACACCGGGCTGACCGTGCCGAGCTTGCACAAGGGCCAAAATTGGTGCAGACACACATAGGCGGACCTTTCCATTAGGCAAAGCAGGCCAATTGAAAATATTAATTTATCAAAAATGACCATAATAATAAAATACAATAGATTGTAATTAATACTCTCCCGAAAGTATCAGCAAAAATGATCATAGCGTTTATTATGTCTGTCACATTGTCACATTAACGTGGGCTACAGTATTCCATCTCACCAGCGTTGCCAGTGTCACTGCGCAGCGCAGCTGCGAGCTAGCAATGTCAGCTTCAGAGAGACACCGTGAGTGAATGAAATTAAAGATGACTAAATGAAATGCAATTAACAGAGCGGGGCACAAAGATAAAATAAGTTATTTGCTAGATGAAACTCTCTGCAGGAATCTAATGGTACGGCAAGTTAAGTGTGCTGCTTGTACTGTAGCCTATGTGTGACACAACTCCCGTACAGTACTATCTCCAGACCTGAGACAATTTATGGCCGAGAGCGATGTGGATGATGAGTTTGACATTGCATTTTAAACTTGGGGTTAACATATTTCATGCCAAAAGATGTGTGTGACTCCAATGCATAATCTCACCACCCTTCCACCTGTGAAAGTTAAAGAAGTAAAGAGCCAAGAAAGGTAGAGAGAGATGTTCTAATGCAAAAATGAGAACTTTTAAATGGAACAATTATCAAAAATGTTAAAGGTATAGTAAGCATTTTTAAGCTACTACACATTGACAGCTAAATATCTCTTTGCGGTCCACTAGCTGCTGGTTCTCTGTGCATGATGAAAACATATCTCGTGTTTTTACACAGCCCTGGCTCAGTAATTAGGAACACAAAGGGCCCTATTTTAACGATCTAAGCGCATGGTCTAAAGCGCCAGGTGTGTATGTTTTAATGGCAGGTTTGTGAAAGCACTGGAGCAGACCATCTAGGGCTAGGCAATAGCAAGATTCCCAAAATATGTTTATGTAGGTTAGACACTAATGATATTTCACATTGTACTCTATTAATTTTTAATCCTTTGCATATTTGTGCGCTCTTGCATGTCCCTGTTTGTGTAACAAGCAGAGTGCATGTGGACGCGTGCATTACGCCGGGTGTAAAATAGGGCCCAAAGTGATGCATACTGCACCACAAAACAATATCGTAGCCTGTGTGTTTCCAATATGTAGGGCAGAGCCTTTTAGATACACCTTATAGCATTGAAGGAAGAGGTGTTTTATGTTTTGATTGAGTTTAAATATTAACAAGCTTTCTCCAGAATTACTAACCACACCTTTTTAAATAAATAATATGAAAAATAAAACAATTACAATAACAAATTAATAGGACCTTCTGAAAACAATTACCAACATTGAAATAGGTAGGCTAATACGGTAGGGTTGTGCCAATTAATGATACCATTAATTATACTCTGGCACACGCTACAATTCCAGTGTTCACCTTGATGGGCGTTGACTGTCGATCAGCCAGTCAGTCTAAATATTGTCGCTTATGCCCGATAATATTTACACGGTGTGACATATAAACAGAAGCTGGGTGAGACGAGTAAAGAGGGCCTCATACTAGTTTTCGCCTGGGGCCCTCAAATCACTAAATCTGCCCCTGAAGACATACCACACAAAAATACTCACCCAGCTTTGGCAGTGTGTGTCTGATGTGGGGAGCACCCTTTGGCATCGAAGGGAGAGGTGTTTTTGGTTTGATTGATTTTCATCAACAGTCTTTCTTCAGAATGGTTGACTTCACCTTCCTGTTATTATGTTTGGCGGAACAAATAAAATGAAAAACAGCATTGCCTCTGAACAGACTGCAGTGGTGAACCATATGTTTACAGAGAGGGATGTGGTGCTAATCAGTGAGCCTTTGGACTCTCTGACCTCAGCTTTACATTTGTCTTTGATTCTGTGCAGTTCACTTTTACACTGAGTGTGACTCAGCCTTACGGCTCTTCATCCAAGTGCAGTGGTTAGCTGATACGTGTGACGAGCAGATAAGAAATGGAGTAGTGTCTTATGAAACGGGCATTACATTAGCTATGTGGCCAGGGACGATGAAACAAAATACCTAACCAGCCATGAAGCCTAGATCAAGTACAAAGCAATGTGGTAGAAGCCGGGAACACTTCATACGCTTAAAGCTCTTGTGATATTAAAAAAGCCTTTCACACTAATAGTGGTGATCAGTCACTGTCACAGCTTTGGCCTGACTGTAACTCCCAATACTGCCTATGCCCAAAATCATCTTGTAGATCATGATATATCTTTTGGAGGTAGTTTGTGTACGGTTTCTCTGACCTGGCAAGTTATGCATTCCAGAGAGCCACAGTGTCAGCCAGAGGGTAACGTTGAGCCCTTTTGTGTGAGCACGTGTGTTTATGTGTATGCTGATCGTATACGGTTACACAGTCAACCTCTGATCCAGCTTTGTTGCCATACGATGAGTAACTGACACCCGTGTCGCAAGCCTGTTGGAGCGGACACCGCCTTTGTCATTTTGACTGCAGTCGTTTAGCAGATGTGGTCCACAAGGGCGTCATCTGCTGGGCAACGGGCCTTTTCAGCATTTTATGAATAGAAATATTCGTCATATTGTCTCATCCATGTGTACACAAAATGAGAGGAAATGTCTGAATAAATGGAGCAGGACTGCACACAGAACACGGTCAACAGAAACTCAACATGTGTCTTTGTCAACATCTGCACCGGTACCTTTTTTAGGTATTAACTTGCTGACTATAGAGAACATGTTTATGATTGTAAGGCAGTGTTACATGATGTTTACATTGATCTATAGCACTGTGGATCCAAAAATGATATTAATCTGAGGAACAATGTGTAGCATTGTGTTGTATGTTTAATTATTATTGTTTTTATATATATATAAGTTTTTCCTTTTGGGGTGGTTGGTGACGTTCCCCCTCTTTGTTTACCTTGAGTGATAGCCTGCGGTGTTGCAGCTGCGTTTACACGCTCGTAACACTGTCCTGTTGTTTCCACAGGGGAGATCCCAGCCTTGTCAAACTGAACGTAGCCATAACCTGTGGTTACCTACTCTATGGTGAGTTAATCCCTGCTAACGAAAGTCACCCTTAATCCAACCCTGTGTACATAAACATCCTCAAACTAACGTGGCGTCCCTCTCTGGGCATCTTTCCCTGTTTTCCTCCTCCAGACCTTGTGCTGCTAGCTTGTAACTGGAGCACTATGGGCGACAGCTTTTTCGTCTGTCACCACTTGGCGGCGCTCTATGCTTATGGCTATGTGCTGGTAGGTTGACCGTTCCTCAAATAGTTAAACTGTTTACAAACTGGGTCTGTCGCTAGTGAAATTACTGGGCTTGCAGCTCCGCTGGCTTCCATCTGTTGGACCAAATCCCTGAGCATGGGAAGGCAACACAATCTCATGGCTGTCTTTTATGCAGGCATAAAAACAAATGCTTTCCCCCAATAGTCTTGAATCATAGAGCGATACCACATTTGTCTCGCTCATGTCTTCGGTAGCACGTTCATAGTTTTACAATAAAAGGCAACGTTATTAATAATAATAATCATTATCCAGGCGTGCATCTTTTTACATGTGTGTTGTTGCAGACACGTGGCGTGCTCCCGTACTTCGCCAACTTCCGTCTCATTTCAGAGCTGTCCACGCCCTTCGTGAACCAAAGGTACGTCACGTTCACCAGTGTGTCCCCATGGCGGGCAAGCCTCTCCCCCGCCCCGCCTCTCCCCCTAACCGCCTCTTCCCCGCCCTCCCCCAGGTGGTTCTTTGAGGCGTTGAAGTACCCTCGCACGGACCAGAAGGTGGTGTTAAACGGCGTGGCCATGGCGGTGGTTTTCTTCCTGGTGCGCATCGCCGTCATGCCGCCGTACTGGCACAGCGTCTTCGCCACCTTCGGCACGGTGGCCTTCGAGCGCCTGGGCCCGGGTGCCCAGGTTGCCTGGATCACGTCCTGCATCGCCCTGGACGTGCTCAACACCATCTGGATGTACAAGATCGCCCGGGGCTGCTATAAGGTCCTAAGCGGAGCGGTGGGCCGCAGGGCCGCCTCTCCCCCGAGCAAGCAGAACAGCGTGACCAACCACACAGAATAGAGGGCCCGGGTCACCCCCCCCCCCCCCCCTTCCCCACACACACACAGACAGGATGTGAAGGCACAGATGTGAGAGGAAAGAGAGGCTGGAACACACAGGAGGTTTATACCGTGTACACAAGCTTTCCACTGCAGCCTGTGTGTCTTTACCAACACGACGTGCACACTGTACTGTACACCTTCCACTGCCCTGTCTGGCTTTCGGACAGGGGTGCGTCTCATCTAGCCCCAACCTGTGATGGGGGGACGGGGGACGGGGACGGCTCTTTTGTTCGTTGACGCACCAATCTCAGCGTTTTTATTGGCTCACTGGAAGCCTGTTGTATTGACTTTGGTTGGAGGTAGAGCTGACAAGCACACTTTTGACTCCATGTCTGTCTGTCTGTCTGTCTGTGTCTCTCTCTCTCTCTCTCTCTCTCTCCCCCCCCCTCCTGCGCCATAACCCGTGCGCTCATTCTCTCACTGCATCTTCCCCACCTGTTCCTCGCTCCCTGTTGTGTCGACTTCAGCCAAAGCACAGCCGTCTGAAGTGCCTGCGTCAGGCAGGGAAGCAATAATTGTAATGGAAGAAACTAATTATTTCTGTCACAAGTCAGACCACCCCCTCTTGCTCTCTGTTGTCCCTGATCTACTGGAAGCCTTTTCTAATGTGTGTGTGTGTGTATATGTGTATATATATGTTTGTGCGTATATATATGTTTGTTTGTGTGTGTGCATATACACACACACAGATGTATATGTATGTGTGTGTGTATATGTTACACACAGCATATAAGGCTTCTGTCTTTAACTGGCCTTGTTCGCCAGAACTCACAGGCAAGCAGGAGTACACCGCAATGCCTCTGGTATAGGTACAATACACGCTACCTGAGACAAACAGTACCAGGCAAGACCCTCCTAATCTCTCCTTTTTAAACGTATGTGTAATAAATCCCCGTTCGGCACTGCAAGTACTGTAGCGTGCAGGGAAGAGGCGGTGACGTTGATGGAGGTACGCTCCACAGCTGCAGCCTGCAGCTCGTCACTGGAGGAGACCTACCGTGCTCCGCTCAAGGCTGGAGCTGTCTGTCCAGCAGGGGTGTCACCACCACTGTGTCCCGTTCATCTGTCAGACTGCCATTACTCAGCCTCCTCTCCCAGGCCAGCAGCGCTACTCCTAACCGCCCTCGCTTCTGTGCTGTGAACAGTTTAGAGACATGTTGTAGCATAAAACGTGCACCACACACACAAAAGGTCCCCTATTCCGGTTTTATAATTTAAACTACTAGATGAAAAGTCAAGTTGAAGATTATTTTTTAAATCTTTTTGTCAAATTTAATCAAACCCAAGACTTTAGACTCCTTAATTACATACACCCAGATCAAATCTCATCTTTTCATCTATTACCTATTTCTTATATTGTCCTCTCAGTTGCTTCAGTTGTATCGGTGGCTAGCATTAGTATGAACGTTGGAGTAGAGTAGGTTACTGTTCTTTACACTTTTGGTCAGAGAAAGTGCGTTGTAGGTCATGAATGGGCTGAAGTCAAGTCAGCATTTATTTACATAGCAAATGTTTGTTGTATACACATCCATCACAACCCTCTGCCTCACTGGATGTGATTTGACTGTAATCCAGCTTGATATTTTGGTTCAGTTCTACCTCGCTCCCTGCCTATAAAGACTCAACTGATCCCTCCGTGATGAGACTAATCAAATGTTTTATGTTTTTACTCTTAACGAGGGATTTTAGCCTATTTGAAACGGTATCCGCTTTGTTCTAGCTGGTTCTTTTTGAACGGGGGGGCGGAGGGGAGCATGTTTGTTGACAGCCTCTTGCCAATGCAGTCAAACAGCGCTACTGTTAACTCACAACACTGTGTCTAGTGTGTCTTCCTGAAGAGAGAACCGCCAGGGAAGCTTTTATTCTCACGTATTACAGTATCTCCTCCTCTTCTCAGTGAACTGTGAGCACCAGATTTGGAGTTGGACAGGTACCGCTTCTCTGCTGGGGACAGCGGAGGAGGCCAGTTGACGACGTGCACGTTCGTACAGTACGTGCACACTGGTGCTTTTCCTTCAGACATAGGAATGAGAAATTGTGACGTATAAAGTGACTGCGTGCAGATAAACAAACCTACGGTATATGCGACTGATTTATTCTGATGTAACAATCTGAAAGGGTGACTCGATGTTATCTTGATCCTGCTGTAAAATAACACAATGGGGGCAACCTGCTTGTTTATGTAATGAATTGTATTTGAAGAAGCATGCCGATTGATTATTTTGATTATGTACCTTAGCATATATAGTAGAATGGATAGATAACCAATATCGGAATACCCCTGTCATTTAAACGGATCGTTCTGGACATTTTAAGCCAGACCTCCTATTTTTGTCCTCCCTCTTGCAACAATTCTCAGAAATCTCAAATGTTCTGTTAATGTATTGTATGCATGTTCATGTGTGTGTGTGTGTGACGTGTCTTCTGGAGATACAGGCTACCTGGCTAAGTAGCAGAGGGGGCCCTGTGTCCCTATATCTGACATTATACCTGAAAGTGTCATATAGCTGTTAGAGGGTTTTGTTGTTGTGATGATGGGAATAACATTAACATAACGTTTTAATCATATTGAAATCATTCAAATCTGATCCATATTTGGTTCTGTAATTCTTTAGGGGGGAGTGTGTACCCATGTAGAGTGCTAGTTACGTTTTGGGGACTGTTGCCTCTCTCCCTGTGTTTATCTTCTAGCCGCTTGTGGGCTGGAGGGTGTCAGGAGGTTGATGTTTTAAGGAGCAGTAACCCTTTGACCGCATAGCTGCTCGTCGTCACACAGGAAAGACACCCACGGAGAGGCTGGGATACAGTCACATAGAGATTGTAATGTAAGCATCAAGTGATTATTGTCTCCTCTGATTTCTCCTGCAAGGGTAATCACTGTCTATATTATTTATTGTATGTATACAATATATACAATGTGTATATATATTTTTGTATCCTGCCTGCACAATGAATTATCCGGCCAAGTATTATAATCCAAAGATAGTCCCTCTTTGGAGCCTTTGTTTATTTTTCGCTCTCCTGTGAATGTTGAGAGGGGCTCTATTATGAGCTGAATGTGTTAAAGCTGATAAGGCAGCAAAACAAAATAGATACTATATATTAGCCTATTGATCTTAACACATTGCCCAGGCCACTAAAAAGATCAAAGCTGTGAATAATTACAAAATTGTAATTGTGTTTAGTCAAGAAACTACAACAGGTTAACCTTTAACTACAATGTAGGTTGTTTTTATTTAATTTGTATTATGTTTCCTTAAAACTGGCTGACTAGTAATGGTAAAATGCATTTTGTAGTAGTGTTTTTATGCACCTTTGGATGCCTTTGAGTTAAGATGGGGGTTACTCTCTGGTACATGACTGGTTTACTCAATTTTAAAACGACATAATTTGGGATATATGTTGTGTAATTGTACCAGTAACGGGCAATCCTTTTACTGGACTAATATGGTATCCATGCAGAATGTATTTAAAAAATAATTTTGGGGTAATTAAAGTTTGGAAAAAATACAAAAGAGATGATCTGTTCGTCTGCTGCTGCATGGCTGAACCCTGTATTGTACGTATTATCAGGACTGAACAACCATGTTGCCTTTGTGGACGCCAACAAAACTATTTTCAGAGGCTTGGTATGAATCACCAGAACACCCCGGAGTCTTGAGAGATGTGAACAGGTGTAAACAAAAATAATGAACCCATTGTCTGAACAAATATACGTATTTCAGTTGTATTAATGAGTTGGTAATGCGACTGTACATGCCACAATACTTCTCAAGTCTATAAATGGTACAGTATTTGGATGTTGAGGCATTCTTTTGCATCATGTTTAATCGTGTATTTTTTGTTCAGCTTTCTCTTTATGAACTTAATGAATATAGCACATATTTGATCTTTAAAGAAGCACATTGAATTGAAATGGGACTACATTTTAATAGATATTTAAGGAAATGTAATATACAATAGTGATATGATGGTATATTATATGATTATGGTTATTAACAAATCCTCTGGGAAAACGTGGACAATTGCCAGTGAATTTTATTTTCCTTTTCTCATCTTCGAGTATATTTTCATTTCTCATTTTAACACTGCAATTTCTTGTTGCTTTTGTCATATTGTGGAGGTTTTAATGTGAAGCAGCGAACACTATGTGCAGGCCTTAAGGCTCTGCCTCAGCGTTTCCATGTGATTGTTGTACTACAATGACCACTACTAATGATCATGTAAGTATAGAGCTGAGAGTCGGGACTTATTTGTTCTTCAGTAAAGTTGAAGACGTATAGGAGAAAAAGGATGCTTGGCTTTTTCTTATTCTTTTAACATTTAAGTTTGCCAATGCAATTTATTTCAGGTCTTCCTATAGAGTTGGCATGACTGCGTGCTCATTGTGCGCTCGGCATCGGACAGCTGTGTAGTTGTCTACACAATGCTGTGGAGTGACACAGTAGTGCTATGGGTGGTCACGAGGCATTACATATTCTGCCAGCCAAGACCAGCTACTGGGAGTTGGCACCACCCTATGAAGCAGTTCACGGGAAAGGAATGGCCAGAGCGAGAGCAATGGAGAGAAAAGAAAGGGAGAGATGGGGGGGGATGAAAGGGTAAGGTGGAGGTATGGCTGAAATGGGGATGGAAAAATTAGTGATGAAATAAGGGAATGAGGGGCGGCGGGGGGGGGGGGTCCGAGCCACTGTTGGGCCCTGATTGAATCCAGCTTTGTGAGTGTGTGTATGCACTAGCAGGACAAGCGGCTGGGTCAGAGTCTGGTCTGCAGTGCTTTACCAAACATGGTCACATAACTGACTCAATGAGCAGCACCTCTGCTGCTGCAGTACACAATCAGGGTAGGGTTACACTACACAGCCTTCACTCATAGGCCACAAGACGACCGTCACATAAGCATAGGCCACGCATGTACTGTATGTGGAGAAAAAAAGCTTATAATACACACACACAAGAAAGGGTTATAGTGTACACATAGGTGTGTCATTTTTATCAACAAACCTTTTTGAAATGGATTGTCTGTGTGAAGAAAATACCAGGCTATCTGTACAACATAGTTAAGTTAGCCCATTGTTAGCTCATAGCCCTCATACCCGAGACAGTTTTATATTGAGTAAAATGTTGTTATATGAAATAATAACTAGGTTTAGGTTATAAGGGTATGGCTATTTCAGGAGGAATTCTGTTAAGTAGACATTTCCCAGACCCTGGAAGCAAAAATATGTACAAAAATTACATTCCAAACCGAGAAGATTTCAGGAGTAGCTGAAACTTTAGTATGACGTTTTGTGTCTGAAAAAACAAGCACCCACAACTCAGGACTCAGGGGAGAACAAAAGTTGCTGTTGCTAAATTGTTCCAAAGAAATATGGCTTTCTAAGCTCTCAGCAAAACAACATGGACTAAAGATAGCAGACAATCAAACCTCAGTAAATATGAACATGTATGGTGTATTATTATCATGTTCCTGTGCGTACCACACAATAACATTTATGCTTAAAGTAATGACAAAACAGCTGCATTAACCGGAGTTGGAAATATGATGACAATTACCCCAGCCTGCTGAATTCTCACTGCTGCAGTGACGGCGGACTAGAGACCTTCTACCATAAATAGCCAGACAGACTGGATGAGAGTACAGAGAATGTGAGAGGGAGGGACAGGCTTACAGGATCTCCTGAAATGTCCCTCTGAGATTGTGAAAAAGCTCTTTTCACTCTCTCTCCACAACCCCACCCTGTTTTACACTGTAAAAATATTAAAGAATATATTTCAGTTTCGATGTCTCGTCCAAACCTGATATTTCTTCAGAAATATCTTCAGAAATTAAACGTTTAAATAAACATCCCATCATCAAACAATTATTTGTCTCTTCTGTGACGTAAAAGGCTCATTTATTAATTCGCTCCTTGTTAGCTTTTTTTGCTACCTCTGCTAACATAATGTCATCCATGATATACACATAATAACACATAGAGGAGCCAACACAAGCACTCTCGTCCACAGTACAACAATGATCGGATCCCAGGTCAGTTTTAACAGTCTAAAGAGGCTCCCCTTTCACGAGCCATTGCATCTCAACCGCTGTCCCCGCCAGCTAGTTTAAATCTGTTCCCATCATGCCCAAATAAAGCGTCTAAATTCCTTGCATGTGGCTCTTCTCTCTGTGAACTGTTTATATGACCCATCCTTGGTGTTATTCGTAACTGTATGTGTGTGCGTGCATGATATATCCCCCCACTGGGTATTTTGGTGTAAATTGCACAATATTAAAATGCTTCATATTTATTCAGAGCCACGCAGTGTAAAATATTTACCCTGTAGCAAGTCTTTTCTAATGAACTTCAGGTGGTTTGAGTGAGTTAATTGAGTGTAAGGATTGTACTACAGCTTTGTCACTATACGGTTATTTGACACCTGTACAGTATTGTGCCTATTTTGATTTGAGCGAATTTGGATTTAACCCAGCATAACCTATATTTGCTCCTTATATTATTACAGTATGGCCTATGTTTATTTGTTTTGATGTTATATTTATCTTATTTAATACAAATATATTTTACAGTAAAAACATATTTACATGTTTAAAAGTTGGTTCTAGTGTGCATATGGAATATAATATGAAAAAACTAATTTTAAGTGTAACATTTGTTAAGACCTCTCCGGGAACCATCACCTTATCGTGGTGGAGAGGTTTGTGTGTCCCTTTGATCCTGAGAGCTCTGTTGTCTGGAGCCTTGTGCTCCTGGTAGGGTCTCCCAAGGCAAAGTGGTCTCAGGGGAGGGGCCAGACAAAGAATG
>JAODUK010002242.1:0-12226 GCA_027564635.1 Typhlichthys eigenmanni
AGACAACACAGCCCTCAGGTTCATAGGGGCACCCAAACCTCTCCACCACGATAAGGTGATGGTTCCCGGAGAGGAATTGATTGTTCTCTTATAATTAATTATGTTCTTATATATTGTTTGCTTGCTCTGGTCCCTTTGCATGACTTATTAACATTAGAATAGACTTTTTGTGAATAAAAAAGGCCCAGACAATAAAGCAAGTAATTTCAAATTATTATGAATTATGGCAAATGTATTTTTAGTATCCCGAGAATATAATTGCTGACAGCATAAGTCTACATACATTCAGAGAATATAGGCATACCATAAGGCTTATGTATACCTACATTATAAAACAGTTTAGATTGACTATTTTAAAAATACAGGCACCACAGTATTAGGGTTTCGTACCGTAACACGATGCCAATATGATTGGTATCTACCGGACCGAATAAAAACACAAATTTCAGTGCCACTTGTTGTGTTTTAGCTCCATGTTATTATCTGATACATATACGTGTCGCGTGGAGGTTACACTGGGCAGGTGTAAAGTATTTTGTCAAAACATTTAATACCAAGGAGGAACAGCATGGTGAAAAATAAGATATAATAATCTAATAAATACATAAGATGATCATCATCGCACATTATGACATGAGGTAGGCTACTGTTAGCTACGTAAACATGCTTAAAATGCCTAAAGCTAGGGCTTCAAAACAGATGCACCAATCAACCGCCCTGTCATTCTAATTATGCGCTTTCTAGTTTCAACAATAATGTGATGCCATATATCAAATATTGACTGAGATTTAACTTGTGAATGTAAAGTCAGTGCGACACATACATCCTGCATTCGTGTAAACTTACACGAATGCATTGTATGATCGAGCATAACTGGCTATATTTAGACTGATTCAGTGCACATCAAGGTGCAGAGTCAGACACTTGAATTATAGTCTGTGGCAGGGTTGCACCCCATTTTCAGGGGGCCATAATGAATGGCTCAACCTCATGGCATCATTCATCAACAACATTTCAATGTCAGTGATTGTTTACAGAATTACTACTATTAGGCTTATCTTAAAAAAATACCTTATTTTCCGGCGTATAAGACGACTGGGCGTATAAGACGACCCCGACTTTTCTCGTCAACGGGACCACGTTAAGTCACTTCTTTCCACGAATCCTGGTGAGTGGATTTTCTTTTACCGTACTTGTACAGCGCCGCCCTTGCTGCTTTCATACGGTCGTCGCATACGGCGGGGGGGAGCTCCGTTTTACTCCGTCTTATACGCCGGAATATACGGTATATATTTTTTTACTTGACATGGTAACAGCCATTCGTACTAATTGTTCTAGTTCTTAGAGCAATTCAACTTTGGTCGCATTAGCTCATGTAGCAATGTTCTACCATCACATTTTAAGTCTATTACATATTGAATATTGAACTGAAGCTCTGCTCAAAATAATCGCAATTGGATATTTTCTCATAATCATTCAGCTCTACTGTAAACTAACCTGACATGCCAGATGGATTGTTAGTCCATCTGGGCAGCCATCCATCGAAACAGTTTGAAAACAGCAGGCACATAAAAAAAATTCTTGATAATAGGGCTGTGCGATGTGACCAAAATCTCATATCCCGATATAAGTAATTTTATATCCCGATAACGATACATATCATGATATCGGTCATGTTCTGTAAATTCAATGTAAAAATACTTTCTGGTCGTCCAATGACCCCCCCTTCCAGGCTTGTGCACATATGTGGAGAGGGGAAAACGCAGAAGAATGTTACACTGAGCTGAAATAAAAATAAAATAGTCTCTACAGCGTTTTGCTGTAATTTATGATCACTTTACAAATGCAAATATAACGTAGTCTCATCTGATCAAAGAATGTCCACCCAATATTCACCAGACCTATTTTCATGTTTTTTAGCAAAGTTTAATCTTGCACATCTGTGCCAAGTAGCAAAAACTTTTTTAATTTTTTATCTTGGAAGGCAATCATAGATGTTGACGAGCTGTCACAGGAACTCAGATTTCCATTGATAACCCCTGTGCCAAGTCTGAAGCACTTGCCCATCTGTTTTTCAAATGTAGATCTACTGCAACACTGATTAGTGGTACTATGGCTCATTCTATACCTCTTGATTACTGCTGCAACTTGTTTCCACTGATTGATTTAGTCAACAATCTTCTTATATCTTTGTCAGTAAGTTTCACATTCAAAAATGTTAAATCCTGGCAATTATTTTCTGTGTGGAGCCATGGATGCAGATAGATGCAACCTAAAAGTCCAAAATGTAAAGTGTACATTTGTGTCCATGTATTCACTTTCGTTGCATGGTTATAAGGCCAACATTTTCAATATGGCCTTTCTACTTGTAACCTGTGCCATTATTGAGAGGTGATAACATTTAGAATCATTTGACATTTAAGTGATATTGCACAGGGGTGTACTCACTTCTGATTTGCAGTTGAGGCATTTTTCATTCACTGTGCACATCAAGACATTCCGTCTATATGGGCTCCCTCTGTGGATGCATGCATGTGTATAATCTGCTGCTTGTAGACTTGTCACAACAATGTCTTTGATTTAATCTATGTGCATCTCTTGCTTATTTTCCCTATTAACTTCTCTCAAAGAACGTGTTTTTCCTCTCTCTCCTGGTGTAGAAAAACTCCTATTGGGATGAGAAAGAAGTGAGTCATGTTTGTTTTATTCATCCACATCTTTGTTCAGCTTTGGCTTTTACCATATGGAATCTGATGCATCTCTCCACATAAATTGCTTGCTTCAGTTTACATAACATACATTGGGCTGGGTTTCATAGTTGAAGGAAGGGAAGAGCCATACATATAATTGTGCAATATGTGTGTGTGTGGGGTGTGTGCGATGATAGTTTGACTCACCAGGAGGCCCATAACAGCAGCCTCAGTTCCCGGTTGACAACGCTACAGGACGATATCAAATCACCTGCTAGAAAAAGGTCAGTGGCAATGGATGCCAATGTTACTCTGTTTTCATCAACTCCAGTAGCCCAGCAATGTGACCTTGGGTCTGTCCTCCCATGTGCTTTGCCTCATAGATCTGCCAGTGTGACCAACCTGTCCCTGGACCGCTCGTCGCTGGTACCATCTTATGACAGCTCGGCCAGCCCACACACTAGCCGAGCCATGTCCGGCACCAAACAGGACCACCGTGACGAGGAGAGGAAGATCTTACTGGTGCTGTGTTCTTTTCCTGTTTCTTTTTTGCCCTATGTGAATCTGTTCTCTTTCTTCTTAGTGCATTTAAACAGAGGGACAGCCTAACTGTTTCATCTGGAAAAGAGGATAACATACAGTATAACATGCAAATATGAACATTGTTTACTGTTTACTGAAGTGTTGTGACATCTGTCTTATAGGACTCCTCACAGTTGAAGGACCTCTGGAAGAAGATCTGTCATAACAACACTGGCATGGAGTTCCAGGACCACAGGTACTGGTTGAGGACCTACCCCAACTGCATTGTGGGAAAGGAGCTGGTTAACTGGCTGCTCAGGAATGGTACTATCTATAACAGGTAGGTCTTGATCTGGTGTTTGACTAATTTTGGGGATGGGTGAGAGAGGGTTAACATTAATGGTTACATTTAAATTGAATGAAAGCACTGGCCTTGGATGATTTTAAACAGTACTATATACAGTATTTAGGTAATAATTTGTTACAGTTAAGTAAATTGAATATTTAATCAGGAATGCCAGTATTTGGTTATATAAATATTATGTTGATGTAGAACTAGCATTTTCAGTGCATCCGAAAAGTATTCATAGGGCTTTTATTGTTATAGCCTTATTCCAAAATGGATTAAAATATTTTTTTCCTTCAAAATTCAACACTACCCCATAATAACAAGGTGAAAAACGTTTGGAAAATAAATAAAAAACACTTGTACATAAGTATTCACAGCCTTTGGTCTATACTTTGTTGAAGCCCCTTTGTTGGCAATTGCAGCCTCAAGTGTGTTTGAATATGATGCTACAAGCCTACTTTTGGTCAGTTTCTCCCATTCTTCTTTGCAGGACCTCTCAAGATTCATCAGGTTGGATGGGAAGTGTCTGTGCACAGCCATTTTCAAATCTCTCCAGAGATGTTCAATCAGGTTCAAGTCTGGGCTTTGGCTGGGCCACTCAAGGACATTCACAGAGTTGTCTCGAACCCACTCCTTTGTTATCTTGACTGTGTGCTTAGGGTCCTTGTCCTGTTGGAAGATGAACCTTCTCCCCAGTCTGAGGTTCTTCAGAGTGCTCTGGAGCAGGTTTTGATCAAGGATGTCTCTGTACATTGCTGTATACATCTTTCCCTCGATCCTGACTAGTCTCCCAGTTCCTGCCCCCATCCCCACAGCATGATGCTGCCACCACCATGCTTCACTGTAGGGATGGTATTGACCAGGTGATGAGCGGTGCCTGGTTTCCTCCAGACATGACGCTTGGCATTCAGGCCAAATCTTTGTTTCATCAGACCATGGAATTTTTTTTCTCATGGATTCAGAGTCCTTCAGGTGCCGTTTGGCAAACTCCAAGCGGGCTGTCGTGCCTTTTACTGAGGAGTGGCTTCTGTCTGGCCACTCCACCATACAGGCCTGATTGGTGGAGTGCTGCAGAAATGTTTTTCTTTCTGGAAGGTTCTCCTCTCTCCACGGATCAAAGCTGGAGCTCTGTCAGAGTGACCATAGGGTTATTGGTCACCTCCCTGACTAAAGCCCTTCTCCCCCGATCGTTCAGTTTGGCCGGCGGCCAGCTCTAGGAAGTCCTGGTGGTTCTAAACTTCTTCCATTTATATATGATGGAGGCCTTCAATACTGCAGAAAACTTTCTGTAGCCTTCCCCAGATTTGTGCCTCGATGCAATCCTGTCTCGGAGGTGTACAGACAATTCCTTGGAATGCATGGCTTGGTTTGTGCTCTGACATGCACTGTCAAATGTGGAACCTTATGCAAACAGGTGTGTGCCTTTCCAAATCATGTCAAATCAACTGAATTTGCTACAGATGGACTCCAGTCAAGTTGTAGAAACATCTCAAGGACGATCAGTGTACCTGAGCTCCAGTTTGAGTGTGATGTGACATGTGATTTTCTTTATTTTTTTATTTTTAATAAATTAGCAAATATTTCAAACAAACTTTTTTAACTTTGTTATTATGGGGTATTGTGTGCATCATTTTGAAGAAAAAAAAAAATGTTTAATCCATTTTGGAATAAGGCTGTAACATAACAAAACGTGGAAAAAGTGAAGCGCTGTGAATACTTTCCGGATGCACTGTATTCTCAACGCTGCTCTGCTTGGTTCACTGGATATAATCAAGGCATTGTTCATTTTTATACAAAGCAAAATATATAATTGAACGCTTTCTTGAGCTTTTAGCTTTGCCGGTAAAAAAGTAGGGGCTCTAATTTGACTTGTACTGTCTTCTTTCCCCAACCCGTCCCCTTACATTTCAGAGCCCAGGCTATAGCTATAGGCCAGGCTCTGGTGGATGGTCGCTGGCTAGAATGTGTGACCCATCATGACGGACTATTCAGGGATGAGTATGCTCTCTACCGCCCCCTCCAGGTAACATAATTGCTTAAGCACATTGATGAGTAGGCACAAGGAATGCAGCGATTAACCGATTTCACTATTACCCAGGATTAAAAAAGCCATGATTTTATAACCCTAAACGTTATGAAGTTTTTTTTTCCTCACTCTCTAAATATTGAATTTTTTGTGGTACAGTGAGGACAATCAAACAAACATTGTCAGGCGCAATCTGTAGACTGCAGACGGAACAAATACAAAGTTCTACTCGAAAAATGCTTTGTGGCACATGCTATCATGACGAAAGCAACACTGAATGTAATTTCTCTGCGTTCATTTAGATGTGCGCTGCGCCACGGCAGAATCATTGCTGCCACACCAAAACAAACTGGCTGGTGGCTACCTATTTCTATATTTCATAGTTTCAGTAAAACTTTGTAAAGGACATTTGATTTTCTCTGTAAATGTAGAATGTCTCTGAGACAACTCTGATGATTATTTAGCTCTGTGAAATGTTAACTGTGGCAGGCTGCAATTCAAGAAACAGCGTGCAAGTGACAAGTGCGCAATACAGAAGCTCTGCAGGCTGCAGCACAAAACAAATCACTTCAATCACGTCAGAGAGCATGACAAAATGCAAGGAAGATAGCCTGCCTTAACCTAGCTAACTAGATAAGCTTAAATTTATTTATATTATATTTCTGTAACACTTAACGGCAAATAGGGCCTACGTCATCATTCGTTTGAATGAGCGCTTATTGATTTGATGAAATGCGATCAAACCAATCAGATGTAGGACTAGGTTCTAATTTCTGGCTTCAATAACTCAATCAAAAAGTGCAGAAAAGATGGATTAGTCCACTGTGACCTCTGTATTCTTTAACCCTTTAAACCCTAAGGATCTTTTGGCCATTTTTCACTGCTGTCATATAATGGCTTCTTAAACCATTTCTGTAATAGCTATCAAGTATTTTGTCTCTGACATCTGCACCATCTCAGCTAGAATTATGATAATATCACAAAAGAATTGTACTCACTTTGTTTTTGAATGCAAAAAAATTATAAACGCCTATTTTTTGTGTTTTTTATAATGTAAAGGATAGTAATATAGTGTGTAGTTTTGTTTGAAATGCATATTTTGATTCTACCATGCCTTGACCAACTTTCAAACTCTTCTGAGTTCAAATAAAAACACAAAATTCATTTAAATACAGTATTTTATTAATTTGTGTATGCATTTTTATGTATACGCCACAAGTGTCAAGGGGTATGCTTTCATCTATTTATTTCTAGGTTTTTTAATTTATGTAATTTTAGTACCAAAAATGATACCAAGTTGGACCTTTAGTTTTCAGAGTGTATTTTTTTGCTTTTAGGTGAGAGATTTTCGAGGCAGGTCTGTCAATGTCTTTTGCAGCCCCTGTTGTGCCAAATAATACAAGCCATATATCGCTCTCTTCAGCAGAGTGTCTGGATTATGAGGAAAAAAACTTAAACTTCTAGCCTTTACCGTTCTGAAGATATGATTCAAAATGTAAACTGGTCCCACTCACTACCATTCGAAGATGCATAGTGCAAGGCATTTTAGAGGCACCATTTGCCGATTGTCTTGTACAGTCCGTTATGCTGGCGAACACAATACGTCATACATCAATCTCTTCGGCTGACTGTCTGGAGTATGAGGAAAAAAATGATTTGTCTCTAGCATTAACCTTTCTTGATATGATACGGAATATAAACCTATGCCGTTTTCAGCACAATTTTGAGAGTGCATTTTAAAGGCAACTTTGACGTTGTGTTGTAGGGCCGCTGCTAAGTCGAATAACACAAGCCATATAGCAATCTCTTCGGCAGAGTGTCTGGATTATGAGGAAAAAACTGTTATTTTCTATGCAAATGGATCGTTCGTTTCTATGAAAACGGTTTGTTTTCTTATGCAAAATCCGCGCCGGTGCGGATCTCTGGTTCAGAGGGTTAAATTCGCTCTAAATTACAGGGATCACTGGCTTTCCAGCAGCAGAGAACTATGCGCATTTAGAGACCGTCAACAAAGTACACTGTTGTGTACATTCTCCTCAGTGTACAATGACTTGATGCATATTTACTGTAAATTTATTGTATTTTTTATAGGGGGAGGAGTATACATTAACCAATAATTAGAAACATTAACTAAGCCAAACAGCCAATTAATTAAAATAATGTGAATATTGTTCTCCCCACAACATTTTCTATATGATATTGCACAACGTGATATTGTGGTAACAAAACTGAGTCAATATATTGTGCGCCCCCCTGCCCCCCCCACAGCTAAATCATTTTCCAGAGGACACACTGAGTGAAGTAGAAGTGAGTTAAGAGTTGGGCCACTGGCAGTAAAGTAGGAGAGAGTGCATTCAAATTGCACTCCAAAATGGCATTGCTCGTGTTGTAAAATTCATGCATAATAATGGTGAAACCGTGATTATTCCTCAGACTGTAATCCTACCATTCAGAATGTCTAATCGTTGCATCCCTAGTAGGCACTCAGGTGTGGGAAGGTGATAAAAACAGATTTTTCTTTGAAACTGTGTTGGAAGCACACAGTTTCAAGGCAACATATGTTTCATCATGTCACAAGATGATTTGTAGCCACAAATTAATGAAATGCGTGTACAAGTAGTAATAAATACGTTTTATTTCTATTTTATGTATTTCTTAAAACCTCACTTTGGTCACTGTGGTCATACGTATATGGGCAAGTCACTAAATTCCAAAGATCAGAAAAATACCTGTGACTAAAAGAATGCTATTGCAAGGTGTTGCTTATAGGCAACAAACCCATTCTCCTCAATGTACAATCACATGATGCATATTTACTGTAAATTAATTGTATTTTTATAGGGAGAGGCGTATAAAATAACCAATAAAATACTTTTCCTGGGTCACGCTACATCTAGGCGACCAATTTCAATAATCTTCCCACGAGGTATAGCAGGTGGATGACACCTTTATCTGTGCTCCACAAATTTAAGTTTACCTTGAATCGCCAGATCCCCAAAAATGTATTACCATATTATTTACTTGTATTTTATCAGAAATCTCTTAAATAGGTTTGTTTCCCAGAGTCAATATTGTGCGACAGTGACATGAATTTACCACCTTTATCAAGTAATTTCTGTAGCCATTTGATAGTGCAGCTATGAACTGTTATACTAGCTGTTGAATATTTTATATAGTTTTGGCACATGTGAAAATGGTACATTCAGTATTAATGTTTATATATGTATTCGTATTATTTGTATATTTATGCATTGACCTCAATTGTCATGCATTTTGTTTAGCAAATATGATTTCTATGGTACGTAGCCTGGCTACACGACACACCCACCAACAACTCGTGAAACACAAGGAAACACATTCGTGGGTGATCTGCTGAAAAATTGCCTCCGTTGAGCTAGAAGCGATGTTGGAAAATGTAGAGAAAAGCAAAGAGTGGTCAATGGACACCAAACCTGTAGTGGTTGTCTCCGAGGAAGTTGGCGACATGGCAGCCGGGTCCGGTTAACAAGGCAAATTGTTAAAAAAAAAAAAAAAAGTAAGACACGTAGCATCTATGGCTTACTCTTTTAATGAGATTAACAATGTTTTTCCAAATGCGAATAATGAATGTAACTGGGTACCGTAGTCGGACATCAATGAGAACTTTACAATCTCAGGCGGAGCTAAATCGGAGCTAGATCATGTCCATGATGAAAGGTGTGCCGCATCTGTGTAAATAACAGTGCGCATAACCGGCTTAAGTTACGACTGATTGGCCGATCACCCATAAGCACCATAAAATAATAACAGCGCCCCTTAAGTTGCACAGAGACTGGAACAGTGGAACTATAGTTCCAGCAGGACGCACCCACAGGGGAGTTTCTAGGATCAAACATTTTGAGGGGTCTAATGAGAAAAAGTGCATATGTTTCCTAGTTACTGCATGCACACAGTTTGTTTGGTAACGCCCCTATGAGGATATTGCCAGCTACGTAGTATTGAGCAAAATATACACGGCAAGGAGCTGATGTTGATTGCCAGTACACAAACTGTAAGTAAAAGTTTAATGTTCAACATTTGCAGATTACCAAATCTGTAAACCTAGTTTTTGATACATTAACTGGTAGGCTACAAATAGCATTAACAACTCAGTATGCAGGACAGGCATATTATCAATGATGCATTGTGCACATCAATAACTACATTAGATTAATATAGGCTATTGTTCAGAAAAAGTAAACGGATTAGAAATAGGGTGCTTAAATAATGTTGTGTTGATTTACTTAGCCTAAACATTGCTCATTGATAAAGACGCACTCGCGTCTCATACCGAAATTGTATCCCCTGCCGGAAACGTATGGTGGTACCGCGAGTAATAATGCTTTTATCTGGGTCAGTAGTCGGTCATATCATACAAAACATTTAATGTTATATCCGTGATAATAACAAAGATAGAATATGTCTTTGTTTAACTTTAACGTTTCTTGTTTAACCGAATATCACTTTGTGTTGTTACTAGCAGCTAGCCACCTATCTATCATAACCCTGTAGCGGTAAGCGGTTTTGTGCTATAACCCTTCATTCATTAATTAATACATGCTTATGGGTACATGGCTGTTTGGCGGACAAGGATGGCTGCGATGCTGAGCTATGGTATAATTTAACATTCTTTCATGAAATAATGTGCTTAGTAGATACATGGCTGGTTATCACCCTGTTCCTTCAGAGCTGTGTGACTAGCTGCTGCATTGCTTTGAGAAGTCAAGGAACTCCTTTAAAATTTTGATGCCATCTCATGTGGTAATGCTCCATAACATGTTTTAAAAATGTTACATATATCCATCCATCCATCTTCATCCTCTTATCCGTAGTCAGGTTGCAGGGGCAGCAGCTCCAGCAGGGGATTCCAAACTTCTCTTTCCCGAGCGACATTATCCAGCTCTAACTTTGGGATCCCGAGGCGTTCCCAGGCCAATGTTGATATATAATCTCACCACCTAGTCCTGGGTCTTCCCCGAGGCCTCTTGCCCAGGAGGCATCCTTACCCGATGCCCGTACCACCTCAACTGGCTCCTTTCGACTCAAAGGAGCAGCGGCTTTACTCGGAGTTCCTCACAGATTGCTGAGCTTCTCACCCTATCTCTAAGGGAGACGCCCCCCACCACCCTCCTGAGAAAAGACATTTCGGCCGCTTGTACCCGTGATCTCGTTCTTTTGGTCATGACCCACCCTTTATGACCATAGATGAGGGTAGGAACGAAAATTGCCTGGAAGATCGAGAGCCTTGCCTTTCGGCTCAGCTCTCTTTTCGTCACAACGGTGCAGTAAAGTAATTTGTAATACGACTCCCGCTGCTCCGATTCTTCGGCCAATCTCCCGCTCCAATGTCTCCTCACTCACAAACAAGACGAGGTACTCCTTCACTTGGGGTAAGGACTCATTCCCTACCCGGAGTAGGCACTCCATCGGTTTCCTGCTGAGAACCATGGACTCAAATTTAGCGGTGCTAATCCTCGTCCCAGCCGCTTCACACTCGGCTGCGAACCGATCCAGTGAGTGCTGGAGGTCACGGACCGATGATGCCATTAGGACCACAGCATATGCAAAAAGCAGAAATCAGATCCACAGGCCACCGAACCGCAACCCCTACTCACTATGACTATGCCTCGATATCCTGTCCATGAATATCACAAACAGGATTAGTGACAAAGCGCAGCCCTGGCGGAGACCAACTCTTACCTGAAACGAGTCCGATTTGCTGCCGAGAATCTCTACACAGCTCTCACAGCTCTTTGGGCATACAGGGACCCCCTCACCCCACGACCAGGACGGAATCCGCATTGTTGTTCTTCAGTCTGAGGTTCGACAATTGACCGGACCCTCCTTTCCAGCACCTTGGAGTAGACTTTATCATCGAGGCTGAGTAGTGTGAGAACCCTGTAATTGGTTTGTTGCCTGTAGGCAACATTGTTCCACAATGGAAAGAAAATCAACAGGATCTCATAATGAAACCATAGTTTTATTCATCAAAATAACTTGATTTAATTGTAATATTTCCATTTCACAATGCTCATCTGAGCTCTGATTCTATAGACTTCAAAATAATCTCTGGAAATGTAGGCTATAAACAAATCTTGAGAAAATAAGTTTCACTAAACAATGATTACATGATGTAGCACAACATAGATTAAAGTAAATACTAGTCAAATAATACATTTAAATAACTATAATTATTTACAATAGATTATGATAGACACTAGCCCACTCTCACATACTATTTTAGGATAGCCTATATAGAAATGCCATAAGATGTAGAATACTATTTATTGCTACTGTACCTCCTCTGAGAAATACAATGTGATACAGCCTGTGATTGTAAGAAAGTCACTAGTATTCCTATATTACAGCTCATTGTCAAGGAATATAACCATAATTATTAGTAGGGCTGTCGCGGTGAAGAAAATGTCCTTGTGTTGATTAAGGGTGCCCCAATACTGCGGTCTGCGGTATTATCGCCATTTTTTTGTTTTGAATGGTCAAGTTTGTTGCGCAGAGCTTCCGAAATAAGGTGTTCTGGGTCATGTATAGACAACGTGATCTCAGTCCGTGGTGAGACAATTGTGCAACATCATAGGCTTTCTACCAGTTTAGTAGGCCTAC
>JAODUK010002243.1:0-35203 GCA_027564635.1 Typhlichthys eigenmanni
TAATAATAAAAAAAAATATATACACAGTATGTATGTGTGTGTATATATATATATATTATTATTAATAAAAAAAATATATATACACAGTATGTATGTGTGTGTATATGTGTATGTATATATATATATATATATTTTTTTTTTTTTTTTTTTTAATTTTTTTATTTTGAAAGTGTTTTGTAACAGCATCAGATCAGCTTTCGTTAAATCACATTTTTATTAAGCTACATTTTACTGCTTCTAGTCGTGTATACACCATGCCATAAAACATCCTAGTCCTGCCAACACGGTGATTCCCATGATCTTTAATTCCAATATTTTGTTAGGATTCTTGCCTACTTTGGTGACATTAACAATGATCATGTGGGACTAGAGTAAACAGGCTTTCTGACTACAAGTACATGCATGCAATGTGAGACTGTGTCTTGTAGGGGAGAACATTTATTAAGGGACTGATCTTGTGATGAGCAAAGAAGTCACTTGATAGTTGTGTCATGAGTCCTCGGGGAGTACCATACTGAGTTGTCTCTGAGGTTGTGCAGTAACATGAGGCTTATGCAGTAAGGCTATTCTCTGGCCATGTTAAGGTCTGTCAATTTGCAGCGATATATCTTTTGAAAGAGTATTTGAAAGAAAACGCCACAGGCTAGACACTACATCAAACCCAATACCGTTTACGGTGTATCCATCGATTAACCCTCTAGCCTCATTCCTACTGCCTTCCTCTGTGTCTCTGTGCTTGCAGCGGCCATTGCTACTACCAGACCGTCGTGACCCCCGGGTCACTGCCTGACTCGCCATGCTCGCGGATCCCCCACACGGTCACCCTGCTGTCAATCCCAGCCGTCGCCGAGGGAACCAACGGACGCAGCAGGGGCCGCGGCTTCTCCGTGGCGGTGGAGCAGCCGCTCAGCCCGACCAAGGGCTACAGCCCGGAGCACGGACCCACCGTCAGGGTGTCCCAGTGAGTCTCCCTCCCTGACGTGCACTTCACACGTCAGCCATTGTCATTCCAATGAGCTCAGACAAAGAGATGGAAGGGGGAGATGGCCGATGGGTAATCTGTGAACGCCTGGCCCGTCTGATAAGCGTTCCTTTTCTTCATCTCTCATGCAGAGTGGACACAGACTGCATCAGCCCCGACGTGAAGAATTCCATTCATGTTGGAGACAGAATCCTGGAAATCAACGGAACGCCGATTCACAATGTCCCCCTTGATGAAGTATGCACTATGCCACGCTTTATTAAGAAAACCATTTGAAGGCTATCTTCCCATTTGAAACCTTATTCCAGTGTAATTAATCCGTCGCATTCTTGGAATCTCTGTATTGGAGTGTTTTACAGTTATCTTAAAGCGAATAGCGAATGTCAAGGAGTCCATAGAAGTCTCAGTATCGTTGTAATATATTCTCTATAAATATTTCCTATATATACGAGGTAGTATATGACGTTATACAATAATAATCATTGTATGCAGTTGCATTTTAGACATTGTAGTCTGTTAATAGCACGCTAGTGGTTCATTGGCCAGGCTAGGACAGACATGTTTCTATTGTAATTCACAATGTGCCTCTTTCAGAGAGAGTAACACTCAGCCAGTCAATGCTAACTGCGTTTTCAGTTTATATTTCACAGTTGAATGTCCGTTCCGTTAGATTAGATTTAAACAGGGCGTTTTAATGTACTTGCACCAGTTGGGCTAGAACATTGTGGACTTGCTTGTAACGTGCAAAACCATTGTGTTGCATTTTGAAGTCTTTTGATTTGTGACATCCGTTAGACTAATGGATATCACAAATGAAAGTATTACACTCTAATGATTAGAGTCTAATGGATCAAACATCCAAACATATCTACATTGTCTAATGATTAGGCTTAGTTTCAAGCAGTTTAAAAGATTTTAGAAACCACCAATCCTGTTGTATTTCTTGACTGACCCAACCCTCTCACATCCTCTCACCTCCCCTCACCTCCTCTCACCTCCTCCCACATCCTCTCACCTCCTCCAGATTGACATGCTCATCCAAGAGACAAGTCGTCGGCTCCAGCTGACCATCGAGCACGACCCCTATAGTCAGGCAGGGGGCTTCTTGGAGAGCGACTCCATGAATGGGGATGAGCCCCTGTCCACCCCACTGTCAGAGGCCCCCAGCCCCATCCTGCCCATCACCCAGCCCCCCAACCCGGACCTCAGTCACCTGCGCTCCCGCATCATCACGTACGCAGCACACATACGCACACACGCACGCACACACACGCTTGAGACAATTGAAGTGTAAAGGCATAAGATACATAATTTACTCTAGAGTGGTTCATTAACTCCGAAGTTATTTTGTCTCCCAAAACAACCCTGATAAATGCTCTATTTGTTCTTGCTTTTCAAGAAGGTTGTGTTATTTTAGACCCAGATGTATCTTGAGGTTGACGACACGAACGAGTAGCTTCACATATCTTGTCCCTTTTTTAGTTATTTAAAAATATATATTTTATTTTAAAGTCCCATTGAGACATTGTATCTTTTACATGGGAGAGCTGGCCAAGAGGACAGCCCTTCACCATATTAGTCATGCTAATTAGCCACATATTCAATTCCACTTTCTTGCAGACCCTTGGGTCCATATCAGCAAACTAAAAGGAAACATCTATAATACAACTATCAATTACAATGCAATTATCAATTACAATATATAGTTTTGCTCATAACTACACTCTAATGGCAAATTATTGCAAGATGCTAGAGAAATCGCTTGTGTCACTCAGCGTAGGCTCAGTTAAAGCCAGTAAAATATTGTAAGGCTTCACTACTGTATAAGGTACTGTAAGGCAAATGCTGTATCTCACATCTCACTTCCCCTTCTCTCCCTCAGGAGGAGCTGCAGTATCGATAAGTCTCCGTGCTCCAGCAATGCAGCGTCGCCTGTCTCCCACAGGAAGGACATCAATCGCTCGGAGTCGCTTCGCGTCGTCTCAAACCGTACACACCGCATCTTCCGCCCGTCGGACCTCATCCACGGAGAGGTGCTAGGGAAAGGCTGCTTTGGACAGGCCATCAAAGTACGTAGGCACAACCTCGTCGGCTTGACCTGCCAGTAATATGTGTTGGCATGTACAATGATAAGTTGCCTTCGGTTTTCCTGGCTGGAAACTGCCGCATTATGTGAACAACTTAAGTTTTTCTTATATTGTCCAGAAGATGGCAGCATTGGAACAGATACAGGCCATTTAAGGCCAAGACTGCAATAATATGTATGGGTTCATTTAAAAAGGACCATTGAAGTTTCTGCCAAATCCAATCTATATAAACATGGTGATAACACGTGTCATAGCGCCAGCATCACAGTCTCACAGGATAATGGGTAGAATATGTCCCTGACTCCTCTTGGCTATTTCAGGTGACTCATAGAGAGACAGGCGAGGTGATGGTAATGAAGGAGTTGATCCGCTTTGATGATGAGACACAAAGGACATTCCTGAAAGAGGTAGGAACATTGTGCCAGTCTTCTCCTTATCTAGAAGATTTGGGTCAAGGTTTGAAGTCCAGTAAAGTACTTCCAATATCTAATATACAGCCATAGAAAAAAATAAGAGACCACAGCAGTAGTTTCTCAGATTTTTACTGTTTATACATTTTTATTTTTTTATTTTTAGAGTTTTTACTATTTGTTAGACTTTTTACATTAACAGTATAGCAGCTATTGTTAAAGATCCTACAAAATATAGAAACATAAGAACTGAGAACTCAAACAGCCACATTACCCTAAAGACCGCTGCAGTTTTTTTTTTTTCCTTGCTTCAATGCCAAGGCGTGCATTCCTGAACTAACTAAAACCAACACGAGAAAAGGTTTATGAAAAAAAAGAAGGGAAAACAAATGTGCAAATCCACTTGCCAACCAACCACTGCTCTTTCCCTTTTAAAGCTGTACCGTGGCTCCTGCCCTGCCATTAGCTTTACTCATACATAGATGTGGCAGACTTCCGTATGTGGTTTCTGAGGAATTATGAGCTCTTAAGAGGCATGAATTACGGCCTCTTGGGATGGCCCACCCTAGGTTGGCATGTTATTTTGTGACGGACACTAAGGCTAACACTGGTTATTTGATGTTTGATACTGTAGGTTAGACCCATGTTACAGCCCTCTAATTACAGTGTGTTATATTTAGTGTGTTGTGTGTGTACATACATGTGCTTGTAACTGTGAGCATCATTTTTTTTTTGTACTGCAACATCAAGCTCTTTCCTTGTAATTGCCACTTTAGACAGCAGAGTAATAAAAACGCCAATCAAGTTAACCTCCTACTACAGGAGTAACTATTACCCCCCTCGCCTTGTTATATTGTTTATTTGATAAATTATGATTGTAGATGACTTGAGGCCCAAAGCCCTCCAGTATATATTCCGGTGAGCACATGTCTGGATGGGCTAAATTTGTTAAATGTTGCTTGTAGGGCTGAGTAAAGGTAGGGCAGCTTCTGAGAGGTCAGCCTTGTTCAGAGGTGTCAACAGTACTCTCATAAACAAGATGCCACTTCCACTGAGTTTTGTTTAGACATGGTTCATACTTTATTTCAATAGACCAGGAGGAGTTGACTAGTAGTGACATAATATGAAAATACATTTCCCTGGAATCAGCAAAACAAGAGCTAATTTCATGGGAAATAACTATTCTTGTATACAGTACATCTTATAGAGGGAATCCATCTGGAAAGGATTAAACCCTGGAATATTTATTCCAGATGTAGAATGCATCTGAGCAGGGCACCAAGGCGAACCACTCAAACCCAAAATGTGTTTCTCAACACAGAATTGAGATATTTACAGTGCCACAATATACGCTTTTAAACTGAAATACTAATAAATGCTAATATAATAACCAACAAGTTATGTGTTTAAGCTTAAAGTTTGTATTAATTGTTAATTGTTAGAATACATTTTAGGACGTATTGTGCCACTCCGCCCCAATGGCTGAGACCTATAGCACTAGGCTGACCTGAGACCAGTTTGGTGGTACAAGCCTGTCTTTGTTTGACCAGGTGAAGGTGATGAGATGCCTGGACCATCCCAACGTACTGAAGTTCATCGGGGTCCTCTACAAAGACAAGAGGCTCAACTTCATCGCAGAGTACATAAAAGGAGGCACTCTCCGAGATATCATCAAAAACATGGTGAGGGGCTCTGCAATGTGGTGGACCTGTGCTGGTGAATGTGTGTGTGTGTGGGGGATGTTGTGAAGCGTACATGGTGTGTGTGTGTGTGTGTGTGTGTGTGTGTGTGGGGGGGATGTTGTGAAGCGTACATGGTGTGTGTGTGTGTCTGTGTGTGGGGGATGTTGTGAAGCGTACATGGTGTGTGTGTTTTTGGAGAGCGTCGGTTGGTCTCAATGTCTTAATGGGTAGTTTGTCTGTAGATTGTCTATAGTTTGCCTATAGTGTGATGTTCTACCTTTTACAGGACAGCAACTATCCCTGGAACCAGCGAGTTAGCTTTGGCAAGGACATAGCTGCTGGCATGGTAAGTTTATACAGGATAAAATAATATTAAAGTTTGGCCTTTATTGTGTCTAATGTATTATTACTAATTACTAATGTATTATTACCAATAATCAATAGAGAGTCAATGTATTTGCTAAATAATAATATATATGTTGTTCATCTTTACAAACAAACTGCACTGCATTACATTTACTTGACGTGTTAAAAGCTGCAGTGCAGTAATAAATGCAGCAGATTTGGCTAGCCTTACCAAACACCCCCCTCTAGTGGACAGCTTTATGAACTACAACATGCTCATTACACGCACAGCATGAGTGCATGGAATGAACAAATTCCAATATAATTGTGTTGGTTTACATGTTATTTTAATACATTTTTTAAGTGCAAAAATGTATTTTATTAGTTACATTAAATTGATTTAGATTATTATTATTATTTTTTTTATTTTTTTAACTAGTTGTTTATGGATGTTATGTAAAAGGGGTAAAACAAAGCCATCTTGTTCCAAATAGGCACGGGTATGAGATTAGCACTTAATCCTCAATGTTTCTCTTCCTTTCTACCCTGCCTTTCTTTCTTTTGCACAGTCATACCTTCATTCCATGAACATTATCCACCGAGACCTGAACTCCTACAACTGTCTTGTCCGGGAGGTAAGTGCCATGGGCTGTGTGTGCTTGCGTTCATGTGATTTCTCTGAGGGAACCTGCCATTAAGACACCCAGGTCACTTACCAGAGGAGAGGGTCTGAGATGAGCAATACTGTAGTACAATGCCAGCACACTGCAGAGTTTTGTTACTGCTAAATGCAGCAAAAGGCCTTTTTTAAATATACTCCACATGGGCGACATCTAATATATACTTTACATTTTCACTAGAAACAATTAATTCTGCAGTGTTTAGTAAATCTAGACAAGCCCCCATTGTTTGTGTGTGCTCGAAGAATTTATCTATCCTAAAATAGTACAGTAGCTTACCCTGTGTAGCGTACATAAGCAGTACATATGGTTTCCTCTGCCCACCGTGCAGGATAACTCCGTGGTGGTGGCAGACTTTGGCCTGGCACGCCTCATGGTGGAAGACAAGCAGGGCAAGCTCACCCAGGGGACGTTGACGGGTCTGAAGAAGCCAGACCGCAGGAAGAGATACACGGTGGTGGGCAACCCCTACTGGATGGCTCCAGAGATGATCCACGGTATGCATCCCCACACAGGGGGTTTGGGCTGAGTTTGAACTCCATCGGGAGCACCAGCTTCCTGCTTATAACGCCAATTCCGTACTTTTTCCCGGAGCCCTTTTCACATTCAGCAGTAACGTATGTCTCTATCTCCTCAGGGAAGAGGTACGATGAGAGGGTGGACATCTTTTCCTTTGGCATCATGCTCTGCGAGGTGAGTGGCCCTCCTCACTCTTCATTACAACAATGCACCATACTGTCTATTAGGAATTGTTAAAGGCACTACGATTTCCACTATCTACTATTGTACATGTATCTGTAATAGATCTACAGTATGTATCCTTCTAATGTTTCAATATTCTATATTGTATTAAGTTATCTGAAGCAGAAATAGTCAAGTATAATTGAACTACATAATAACCCTCGCTTGTTTCAATTAATCACACTGGAATATGGTAGCTATTTAGGCCCGTCCCCAACACTGTGCTGAACATCTTTATTCGACATGCGGTACAAGTCCCCACATGGATGTCATTAGCCAGAGCAGAGGTTATGGATTAGTGAGAAGGAATAAAGCAAGGTTTCCTTCATGTGGTTACTGGCAGAAACACACTTGCTGGCTGTGGTCTGTTGTCAAAGATTGTGTTTACAATAACTTGGTCGGCGTACTGCTGGTTTGCCCGTATTTTCATAAGGACAGGCAAACTGCCTTATTTATGGCCAGGGGCTGTTGTTTATGAGAGCTTGGGGTAAGCATTATAGAAGAGGCTCAATTTATTTACTTATTCCCTATTTTACCTTACATATACAGTGCATTAATTGTAACAATGGTGCCCAATCGTTTGTTCTGTCACATTATTACACATATAGTACACTATACACAATATGAAGAGAAATGCGTTACTAGAACACCACTACAGTGGTGCTAGCTTGTCCACAGCAAGTGTCCAAAACAAATGGATGAAGCCTTGGATTTACACACTAAAGGTAGAAGGGTGATGTTCTTTAATGTTATTAATACCCCTCTCCTCCCTCCATTTATGCGCTCAGATCATTGGCAGGGTGAATGCAGACCCAGACTACCTCCCCAGGGCCAGGGACTTTGGCCTGAACGTGTCTGGATTCCTGGAGCACTTCTGTTCACCCGACTGCCCCGCTGCCTTCTTCCCCATGGCTGTCTTGTGCTGTGACCTGGACGTGGAGAAACGGTCAGCCATCTTGAATTATACTACCGAGGGTGATGTTTAGGATACGGACGATTTTTGGCCTCTTTATACGTAATGCAATTGATTTGACGTTCATTTATTTTTATAATCTACATATTTCCAGCTAAATAGAGGGATTGCATTTGCAGTCACTTTGCTTATTGCAATGTGAATTGCTAAATTAATTTAAAAATTGCATGATGAGATTGAACCTCAACACAATTGCAAAATGCATTTCCGTTTGAATAAAGAGTTCAAATAATGTCCATATTAGAATGGATTCAGAAACTAATAATAAATAACATTTCATTTGAATGTAATATGGGGATGCATGCACTTACTAATTAGCTGCCTTAACCTTAACCTTACCCTTACCCTTAACCTTAACCTTACCCTTACCCTTAGCCCTGCTTTCACCAAACTGGAGGAGTGGCTGGAGAACCTGAAGATGCACCTGGACATTGGCCTGCCAATGGTGTCCGAGCTAGAGCACCTGCACAAGGCCTTCTGGGAGAGCCACCGTGTTACCTACTCTGAGAACGGCCTGCACCCCCACCCACAGCAGCCAGAGTAGGCTGACAAAGGACAGGATGGGTGGGTGAGGAAAATGAACCCTTTGGTGTCGGCAGACAGTTGATCACTTGAGAGCGTATGGCAGCCTGGGGGCACTGGCGTGACTGGGGTGGCATTGCCTAGGATGGGTGTGGGTGGTGGGGAAGGGGCTTCTGTACGGGACCTCCACGGCCAGGCAGACGTGGTGCTGTACGCTTCTACAAGCTGGCTCGAGCTTAATGTGGAGACTCAGGGGGAAATGAGAGAGCCACCCGCGCACATCAAACATCAAGTCAAGATCCATTTCAGCATCATTCCACTGAACTCTTGCCTAGACAGGAACGAGACCCTGTAACCGGACCCAACTTAAAAATCACAAAACAACTATTAAGTCAAAGCCAGTGGGAATTCCATATATATATATATATATCTATGTATTTATGGATAATTGGATGCATTTATTAAGAAGCAGCCAATCATTAACAGTATGTTAGTCTCCGCTGGGTCCCTACAGAGAAACATATATAGTACAGTGTACTACCGGTATACTTTGTGGTCCTTAGTTTTTCAATTCAATTCACTTTGAAAGCACATCTTTTCAAATGTGCAAAACAAAAGCGGCCTGTTACATACTGAACCTGTGGTATGTTGAGATCAACATACCACACAGAGGTACTGTAGAATATAGTCAAGCAGAGTCTTTGAAGCGTTTTGAATCGTGCATGACTGTACATACTTTCAAGCCATATCCTTAGACATTGTGTCCATTTTCATGTAATGACTTGTCTTTGGCCATTTACAGTAGAAGAATACTAGGCTGACTATCTTCAATTGCCCATCTTTGTATCATTGTGTAACACTGACTTACTGTAACTGAGACACACACTTTTGTTACATCATCTCCCAAACGTATCTCAATCATGCTGAGGTGAAACCTCAAACCCATATGTACATAACTGGTAACACTGTATATGTTTTAAATATGATAAATGTACAGACTTATTTTATATACGTATGCTATGCCACATTGCCATATTTTTCTTAGGCGATCTGTTGAAATTAGGGAGAGAATAATTTTGACTGCAGTGGATATGTCAGTAGACAAATGTCTCTGTAGTCAGCGTTAGTAGCTGGAGTATTTCAGATGAAAACGAAGTAGGCATCTTTGCACCCTAATTCTCTGTCTAACCTTATTTAAAACTCACATGTTTATTACAGTAAGTGTTATATTGTCACATTTCATGCAATTGGTCATTGTGAAGTTTATTATTTTTATGTACAATTACATACCATACCAAACAAACTGCAGATACATGTACGTTACTTAGAATGAGAAAATACAAGCCGCACTGTGGCCTCAACAAAATGTAGATGTTAGAATTGTTATTCTAGTCAATTTAAGGGATTATGGGGTGTTATTTATAGTTACAGAAGTTCTGAAATGGGTGTGAAGAAGCTTCTCCTGTGGCTGTCCACATTTTGTGTCTCTATTTTGTTCACTGCTTCTTTACTGTAGCCATAAATGCTTGGCTGTACATGTATCTATATTCATCTGTGTATGCACTTATGTGTCTTATGTATGCTCTATCGCACTCCTCAGAAATGGTGTTTGACCGTCACCTCTTCACCTTCTAACATTCAGTGTGTCTTATTTTCCTCTGGTCTGGTAATGCTGCATGGCGTATCTGCTAGCTGCATTCTTCTGCCACTACTGTATACTAAGCTGTTTTTTTTTCTCTCTAAATGCTGTAATTTGTAATATGAAAACTCAATGGAAGTTAAGAAAAAGTGGCATTTTTGTAGGAATTTGAGTACTTTATTTTGCACTATATTACAAAGTTGCTGGTGGAAGCAACTTTCTTTGTTTGTTTGTTTGTTTTTTGGCTAATTGAATGGTGTTGGTTTGATAAATGACTGCAAGACACTCAGAGCCTTTTAATGCATCCTATACATTTTCTATCCTCTTAAAACCAAACTGAACTAGTCACAAATCACTTACTTAAAAAATACAGTGGCAGTTGCAAATGCCCTTTCCAAATGACATTAAAATGCCACTACATCCCTAATTGTATTATCGACTGTAACTTGAACCTCAAACATATTGTATTGTTAATAGCCTGGCCTAAAACCATCCTGATTCTGCAAACTCTGCCTGCTTGATTTGCTAAAGTTTAAAGATCATTCTGGGAATTCTCAATTAAAAACTGTCAATTGTCAGCCAGGCTGTGCAAATATGTGATTGGACCAGCTTCAATTAATCAGAACAACAAAACGTTTGGCGATTATTTTCAAACACAGGTGCTAAAAGACAGTTGGGCCTGAAAAAGAAGCGGGATAATTTTCGATCACAGGCACTCAATTGCTGTTAACTACTACTAAGCAGCTGATAAGCAATTTTCAATTTGATTGTTGACTATGGAGAAAATCCTAGAGGCGCATCTTAACCAGGCTTAATGTGTAAGGCCTTAACTCAATAAAAATTGGCCAAAATGAAAGCCATTTACAAGATCACGATAGAGAGTTCTGGCCTTACATAACAAAAGGATGAAAATGTAGCTCTCCTTTCTGCCTACAGATTAGTCCTTTGTGAATGATGATGAGTGTCACTTTCTTCCTGGTTTTAGGTGGAACATACTTTGTATGTTATGTAGTGAAACAATATGCCCTACTGAAATGGCTCTTATCTCTTTTCCACTGTCTCACTCCTTTGGCTCAGGGCCGTATTATCTGAACCGTACACAGCAGTGTATTAGGAAAGCAGTATTGTACAATCACAGCTGTGTAAACTGTCATTATACAAACAAATAGTCAACATACTTCTCTCTTAAGTGAGCCCCTTCTGATTGACACTGGGCATGTTAATGAGTGGCTTTGCCATGGAAGTATCCCTATTCCTGTGAGAGCCATGTAAAGCATGGCGTGTCTATATGGATGTGTTAATCATGAGAATGTTGCTGCAGCACTTCTTTGCAAAGGATCATTACCTCTGAACAATGCTGTGCCTTTGTTTTAAGCTAGCCTTGCCAACTACACAAAAACATGATGCTTTTGAACGGAGTTCCTTTTTTGTATCATAAGTGTGAGCCTGATTCAAATGTGTGAATATTCTGAAAATACTGTTTTAGGAGTTTTTCTTTTGTCTTGCATCATATTTATATTATCCATTGTCAGTTTTGATATTTTAGGATTATATTTCTCGTTGTCTTATTTAATTTTTTTACATAAGCTGTGAAAACAATTCTGCACTTTAATCCTGAACATGAATATCTGAGGGGGAATAAAACTTTTGATCCTTAAAAAAGATCTTATGTGTGTTTGTTGTGAGTCTATAGCAGTGGTCCCCAATCTTGGTCCTTGATGGCTGTTTTAGATGTTTCCCTGCTCCAACACACCTGATTCAATGATTGGCTCATTATAACGACCCACTCATTTGAATCAGCTGTGTTGGAGCAGGGAAACATCTAACACATGCAGGGCAGTGGCCCTCTAGGACCAGGATTGGGTAACCCTGGTCTATAGGATACTTTGTTCGTTATTTGAATACCACAGTATTATTTACATGTTTAACAAATAAAGGATGTAGCCAAGTGTCAGCACAGCAGGACATAGATAGAATTGTATTATTATGATGCTGCAGTAAGAACACAATCTAAGATACAATTAATCACCATAGATACACTTAATCACCATATTTTATTATCTGAATCTCCTTTCCTGGACAGGAGTACGTACAGGAGTATTTAACTAAATGCGAGGTCAGTCACTCATTCCAGTCTGTACGATAAGACACATACCTGCACCCGTATCTCTGTCTGTAACGAGCTATGCAACAGCTGAGGGCATCAATGTGCACCATATCACTGTGTAACAGTAAAATGTCTGGACCACGTGACTCGTGTCTATCACGTCCATGTGCGATTGTTTTCATTCCTCCGCCGCTGCTGCGGACTGTGGCTCGTGACGTCATCGGTCTGGCGGAGGCTGGCTGCTGAACTGCACTGTGTTTTATTAAAGCTCGCCCAGACACACTGTGGTTTCGCTGACACACGGGCGAGGCGGTTCGTTCAAACATTTCGTTTGTAAGGTAAATAATATATCTTCCTATATGTTCAGCATTGGATGCCAAATAAGGAATACAATAAACCCAGGAGCAGACAGAGGATCTTGTGTTTAAGGCTTGATTAAACTTCCTAAATGGATATTTCGTCCACAAATAACCGGTTTCGGTCCGCAATGTTCAACCACGGTGAGTAGGCTATTAGCTGTTGTTTGTTTGTGTGTGGAGTGAGTCTTATTCAGGTAGGCTTAGATACAGTCACCCATCAGTAAGATGGGTTACCTCGCATGGATTGTCAAATCCTCTATTCGTTTTTTCAGTTACAGCTTAAATATATTCAGGTGTGTGCGCCACAGGATGCGCACAACTAAAGTACAACATATTTTTAAGGCTGGACAGAAATCATATTTTGGAGAGTGGGAACCGTTCCAACTGCTACTGTAATGAAAATTCCTCAAATGCGTCGTAGTTTAACATCCACGTATAGGGCACACACAGCACCACAATGTGTAATTCTATAGCCTATGCAAGAATTGTACCAGACTAACCACATACCACTATTTTTGGAAGAGGGTAGAATATGGATTGCTTGTTACCGATAAATTAAGGACTCCCAGAGGACTGCAAAATCCCACAAAGACTTTCCCCTTTAGAGTGTATCCTACTTTGTCTACTGTAGTCCAATAACCACTATTTTAGCCAATGTTGTTACAACAGGAAGCTATCCAATGATAGACAGACAGTGATATCTGCTTATGAAGTTTTATATTGGGGTTTTCTCTCCATAAGGATTTCAATAGTAATCACATTTTCTTTTCATTTGATTAAACACAAGTCACAAACCAAGATTTATAATATATCCTTTTCCAATGAACTAATGCACAGCCAAACATAAGACTAGTTTATATTTAAATCTATAATCATTTGGATTACACTATATTCATAGTTCTTTCAAGATCATAGTGTGTAATTTGTATTTATCAAGATGAAACTCTTACAGTTACTTCTTATGTGTTCATCAGGGATACTGACATACAACATATGTCGCCTATTACGACTTAAGCTGTCTGCCTCCAAATCCTATCCTATCAAAACATCTGGCTGATCCACACTGGATTTAGATGTTGGAAACTAAGCACAAACACCATCTCTGTTCAAAGAACTGCGCAGCTGAACCATATAGGCTACTTATTCATTATCACCTCTGCTATGTTTTTGTGGGCGCTGCCTGAAGCCTTGTAAATAGGTGTGTGATATCAGGGTATGGAACTGCAAATGTAAAATCAATTGCAGATTGTAGGGACGATTCATGCCATGTGTGTTGAAAGTGAAACCCATCTGCTTGGGTACCAGTACTTTTTAAAAAGTACTGAATGGTTGACAGTCAACTGCACTGTAATGGCTATTGCTGAATAGAAGTATTTGTTTTCTGTTACATTTTCCTTTCAAATGGCTGCTCTTGGAGGCTTATACTGTATCTTAAGTACTAGAAATATAGCCTGGCTTCTTTAATGTATCACAATAACACATGACAATGCTGCCTTCAGTACCATCCGTGACTTACAGACTCTTTGCATGGCGAGTGTTGGAGACCAACAGGATATCTTCGCCAGAAAAAGGGATAATGGCAGGTGGCTAGTGAGGGCGGGTGGCACAGTCAGCAGCAGTGGCTTGCATTCCACAGTGAAGCTTGTGTGGAGAGAAGCAATCATCCCAGCACTGCTGTGGCTACGCTAACATCAGCGCAGGCCCATAGACCACAAGAAAAATCACGTAGCCAGCAGCCATTATAGTTTAGAAACAGTGTGTAAGGACTTTTCTTTTTTTTAAAGATTAAAGTATTAATTTATCTGTTGTTTTTGCCTGGTTTTCAGAGGCATAAGCATAGTGCTTTCATTGCGTCTCAGTAATGCATTTAGAGGATGTGCAACCTGAAGCTCACATACAGTGCAGTAGTAAGTGCTGTTGTGTTATTTCTGCGGTGTCAGATGTGGGCATAAATTACTCTATAATCTTATTGTAAAGTCTGCAATTTTGGTAGCATAAATCCAGAACTTGTTTATCTGCTGACTGGCATCTACTGGACCTAACTAGTAGCGAATATTACATATTATCAGTAATTTGGACCTGTGTCTGCTGCTAACATTGCGTTGACTGACCTTGTCACTTATCACAAAGCAATTGCAAACTACTGTGATCTGTGCCGTTGAGCAAGGCGCTTGACCCCCGCAACAGCAACTCCAGTACATTAACAGATTTCCTGAGTTGCAACTGTGATTGGCAGCCAGCCTATACAGTATATATAAATATGCCTTGAGCTTATTGGCCTATTTTGCTCACGGTACAGGTTCACAACCAGAAGACTCCAAATATCACAAGGCTTTGTGGTACAATACCGAACACCACCAGCAGTGAATGTCCTTACATTTTGAGAACTAACCTTTGATCATTTCTGTTTATTTTTCTATGTGGATGATATTGATCATTTGTTTGGGATTGTGGATCCATCATTCCTGGCCGATTGTCATCATCATCTGACCAGATGAAGAGGTAAGAAACGCCTGTTCTGTTCATCTTCTACTGCTGTTCAATGTGAAGTATCAATCGTTGCTGATTGTTTATTAGGCCCCTGGTAGCTGGTTTTTACACAATGAGGTCATTACGTGTGTGAATTAGGTTATGTGCATATCTGGTGCTCATCACTGTTAAAACCTTGAATGTTTACAATTCTGTGAAACATCCTAGTATATTGAGAGGTAAATATAGCCAACATTTCACTATTAAATGTAAACTACTATTGAGGTACATTTGAAATTTGAAACTGTACCTAACTGCTAATGTATATCTAAGTGGTTATCGTTAGATATTTCCTGTGGAGATGAATGTGGTGTTTCAGAAATGACTTGATGAAATGAACACCTTTTTAAAAGGAAAGGTGTGTTCTGTAAAACCTAGATTTTCTTGTTCATCTTGTGCGTCAAGCGGGACATTGTACAGGTGTGTCATTGTGTAAAGTTACAAGGACTTCATTCTGTAGTAACACTGTACCTGGCTTTTTGCCGACTAATAATAATCTTCCAAAGGTCTTCAGCGGCTCTCCTAAACGAGCATGCGCCTCTTCCAGTATAGCCAGCAGCGTATCACGTCGGTGTCAAAGCTGTAGCACCACACAGCTGTGTTTGGTCTGGCTGGCGAGGGATAAATGTGGCGCGTGTTTTTGTTTTCAAACACAGGCTGTTCACAGGGGGTGGAGAGGAGTGGTTCTGTATGGGTGTGGCAGCCGGCCTTACTTCCTCTGCAGCTTTGTCACATAGGTTTGGAATGTCACTTTGTCAAAAAGAGGGAACACCTTTTTGAGGATATTTCAATGGGCCTCCTGCAGTGCTTATTGTCCCAGCTAAGTCCGGTTGGCTGACAGAACCAGTCGGCTGTCTGTTGCCCAAGAAGTCATCGAGCAGGATGGATTACATACTGTACTGGTGTCATGGGTTGGCACGTTTCATTCTGGGTCTGCGCCTCCGTTAAGATATAGCGTAGCATAATTGGTCAACACCACACCCATTGTATGAAGTGTATTTCTACGCCTAGATGTAATGGCTCAAGACAGTGTTGGCACTGTGAGCCAAACTGCTCTTCCTCATGTGGTCTCAACCCATGCTGGTGGGGTTGGGGGTGTGGTACAGGGAGAGGGTGAATGCGGCTTCCTCTTGCTATCCTAAAACTCAGATGCACACACACACACACACACAGACAGAGCGATGATGTCACACTAGACAGTGCCATCTCTGGGCGGAGACTTACTGAGGGTGACCACAAATCTGTTCCCTATCTGGGGGGAAAAAGGGATAAGGCTGTCCCTGTGCTTTGAGGAACCTACCATCTGCACACACACACAGCCTGCAATAAAGAGAACACAACAGTATGTGTCCAGTATAACCCTGCACCAGTCTATCCCTGGATTTTATTAGTCAATTCATGCTAAGCTGCTGTGTGTGTGTGTGTGTGTGTCCTTACTTTCTCTCATGACGTTGTCTGCTTTCCTCTTTTCTGTGCATGTCTGCTGTGAACTTGTAGATGGGACCACACCCTGCCATAATTTGACAACTCTAGCTACCGCCAGTACTGAAAGACTCAAACGCACACAAAGACAGACGCACAAATAGTGACATTTACACAAATGTCACTATTATTTACTAGCCTGAGGACATTTGAGTCTCTGTGGTTTTATAAATTACAACAGTAAGCTGTTCTGTAAATAAGCCTGTGCAGATCATGGTTTGGGACAGACTTATTTAATTTAAATTTATCAGTAATATAATGTTTACTGATAATACATCTTTTATTTAGAATGGTCATCTGAAACTGCAATGTATTTGATATAGGCTTTATGTGAAGTATTTTAATTTTATAAATTTTTCTTCAAAAAACTAACAACAAAAAAAAAGAAGAAACTGTTTACTTGTGTGCCACAGTGCTCTGTTAGTGGTGTTTTACAGGCCTCTGAAAAGTCGTTTTTGTACGAATCTTGTTATAAATTCTTAGACTTAATTCTGTGGACCTGTACCTTTTGTCTTTTGAGACATGTCATTTGACTGTGTGACAGGCAGCGCTGGACACAGAGACTGTAGTATGCCTTGGCTTTGAAACAACACCCCAGGGCTCTTGTTGTGTTGATGGGCAAGGCACATAACCATCTTAGGAAATGTCTGAAAGCCTATAGTAGTCCTGTGCAGCAATGCAAGAGACACCAGGTTAGGGATTAAGAATTAATGGCTGCCTCTATATGGGTGGTTTAATGGGAACAGTGAAATTACTGCAAGAGTATGGATGTAAGATTTAGCAATTAATGATATCTTTTAGATATTTCTTTTTCTTTCTTTTATTCAGGACATTTAATTAATTCCTCTCAAATAAATTCTTGCTGATTATATGGAAACCCTGTTTTCTTTAGCATTCGCACAGCCACCCAGATGGCAGACCAATCAGCTCCCAGGGTGGCTGTGTGATTACGTTGGTCAAGCATGTGATTCCAATTGGTGGCAGAGCGAAATGAACCGATACAAACAGTTGCAGCAATGACGATTGGTTAAAGGCTGCCCAATAGTTTCAAACTTACCAAGAGTTCTACGCCCGTTAGGTACAGTAGGCAAAGACTGAAACAACTTCCAAATGGAATGTGTCCAGACCCTATCCACAAAGTGAATTTAGTGCATGGTCACGTAAGGCTTTCCGTCTATAACCTACTTTGTTTTAATATTTAGGTTTTCTTGTCCTGTGTGCGTGCGTGGTTTTATTTGCTAGCCTTGGTTCTGTTCGGCAACCCCAGTGGTCGTTTACTGCCTGGCCTTATTTGGGGCTTTTGCTAACAATCTCGCTTCCTCTGCTCACTGCTTCCTTCCTGCTCCTGCTGGGGCTGTTCTCCAGATCCTGAGCTAATTGGCTCACGTCTGCTGCGTCCGTGCAGCTGTCTCCCGTCAGCCCGTGCTCCTGCCCTCCAACCTTTTAGATCCAGTAGTCCAGAGGTTTTCAGTCAGAGGGTAACCCAATACATTCCTCTGAAGCCACATTAGAAGGTCCTGCCAAACCTCCCCTTCCTCCAATAGCGATTCCTCAGCCTAGTTCCCATCCCATGGCTCCCACTGGGTCCCAGTATCACAAATGCAAACTGGCCAGAGAGAGATGGCACTTTTCCGGTCTGGAGAGAATTGTGACATGGACATTACTGTCAGTGAGTGAGTGAGTGAGGGGAATGTGTACATTACCATAATGTAATGCACCTGTGGGCCATTGTTTAATGATGTATTTGGCCGTTGCTAATCCTTTTGCATTGAAGTGGTTTCTGCGTCTACGGTACTGTTGGGAATCCTCCTCGTAACTCTCTCTACGTTTTTGGAATTCAGTCACCCCTAACCCACTGGAAACCCCATTGCAAAACTATGTGTATATTTATCTTTTTTCTCATCATTAATATGAAGCAACAACAGACTCCATCGTCAGCGAATCAGACCGATGTTTGAATGGACAGACAGAAGCCTGGGCAGAGAGCCCAGCTGTCTTGATATTGTCTGCGTACTTATGGGAGTAGGACCAAGGGGTTGTTGGGTGCAGCATTCTGAAAGACTGAGACATACACATCTCTTGCTATTATTACAGCAGAGAAATTATGCTTTGTAAGCAGTTACAAAAGATTATGGCTTTGTTTACACAGATCTGTACGGGGAAGTGGATCCCACTGAAACCCCAACTGGGACTATATTAGGTCTTCCAATATTATTAAAGATTTGGCGTAAATGCATAATATCTGAGCAGAATTATATCTCCAATTCCCTCATTTAAGAGAAATTATGCAAGTGAATGAATGCACAAGGCTTGACTGGGCCTGTGTGTGTGCGCGTGCGCGCATGTGAGCGTGGCTTTGGGGACCCGATGTTGAATCTGCTGTACCCCAACTGGCCAATAAATAAATAAATAAATTCACATTTCATACCTAGATTAAAGAAATGGTCAATAATGCCTCCAGGATCTCAAGGAACCAAACTTTATTGTACAGACAAATGCATTTTATAGGTTGTCCATCACACTGTGCGTGTGTGCGTGCGCGCGTATATGAGGTGGCAGACTTTGCTCAGGCCCAGCATGGTAAGAGCAAACTATCCTCAGCTGCAGTCCCCGTCACCCTTTCCCATAAAAGCTCTTCCAGATGCGCTGGTCGTGCAGCAGGATAGTAGGAGGAAATGCCTGTCGAGCCGTACGGAAGAGGAGAGAGTGACTGTAGGGATCAGGGCGATGCTTAAAGAGACCATAAGCCCTGTCCTTTTACATTTGAAAACACTTACTTGAAGCTCAGGCAGCTGACACTCTTATCTTCTCTGGGTAGGTCTCTTGGTTACAGTAGTGCCTGTGAATATAATGCAGAGTTGCATTGAAGGGAGGTCAGTGGAATAAAGCACTGGCGGCTCAACCTTTTTGACCCGCTGAAAGCTGCAACCAAACAGTGTTCATAATAATGACCAGAATTGTCCAGCCAAAATGTATCAGTATCCCTCTGTGTCAGCTCAACAAAATGTATGCAAGTAACACACACACACACACACACACACACACACACACACACACACACACACACACACACACACATTTAGACAAAACAGTCACACAGATGGCAGAGGCAGATTTGAAGCACCGGGGTGTTAGTAAAGCAAGGAATGTGTCCACATGCTGTGGCACGATGTAAGCATGATACAGTAGATGGGAAAATAGCGGGGAGAGGGCCCATAGTAAAAAGAATCGTAGATGGGAATTCAAGAAATTCATATATCGCCGTGATGTGATGAAACTGATTATGTAGGTCTGGAAAGAGTTCTCAAGAATTCATTGGGCATTTGTGTTTTAGGAGCTCTTATAATTATAATTTAATTGGAGTGTAATCAAGGTGCTGGTAATGTAATGAACAATGCAATAATGTTAGAAACTAGGAAGGAAAAATAATGAATTGTTCTAATGTTGTGGGGTCATAAGACAAAAGAGCAGAGTAAACACAGCCATCTGTCTCAAGGACCAAGGAGTAAAGACATATGGCTTCTGCCCCATTGATACCCCCTTAAATTTTTTAAAATGTCAAAGTATAGGCTTCTAGACTGGCATCTGGACACCACTGTCATCCAGGGGCACTCTGAGCTGGATCTTATTTCAGTGGGTCTTTATCTCTTAAATGCACACAGCTCATATACTCATTTAAGCTCCTTCACTGTTGTATATCCTCAGTTGCCCTGCTTTTTGTGTGTGCGTGTGCATGTGTGCACATGCGTGCGCCTTCAAAGTTTAAAGGGATGCCGCCCGTTACAGTACAAACACTTTTATAGAGCTGCCTTTGTATTTAAGCACCACAATCAGCTAATGACTTCCTTATTTTTATTGTTGCTAAGGCTCTTCCAGTCTCATTTTAAACTCCTGGTCATTTCAGGAGAACTAAATATCCGGTAGCAGTGGCTTAAAGGGTTGCCGTTGGCAACCTTTTAATGGGGTGAAATACACTGGCAGAGGGGTTGTTTTTCTTTTTCACACAGGGCATCGAACTGTATCTTTTCCAGAGCGATTCATCAAGCCTTGAAGAAGAGTTCTGGAATACACACAAGGTGTGTTGTTTTTATAGCTGGAAAAATTATGGACTTTAGTTGTTAAGTTTGGAACAGGTTAGAATTGTGCAGCTATCACTGTTTTACCTGCATAGAAGCATGTCTTCCACTAAACTAAACTGTGTATAATGCTTGAGATGTGTGAAAACGCTTATGACACATTTGACAAATTCGAGGCAAGTGGGTATAAGGATGGTGTCCGTAAGTTCTGGTTGGCCGCGCGGGTGCTGCATTTTACATTGGACAGCGTAGTGTGAATACAAAACCAAAATAATACAAGGAAAAGTTTATTTAAAATTTCACACAAAACAATGTTTCTGTGTTGCCACTGTTGTCTACTGCCATATTCTCCTAATTGTAACAATTAAAGGAGTAGACTGGCATTAGCAGCACCAGATTTAACACAATTAGTTCATTTAATATCCAATAGAGCCCTTAAGAATGCATCATATTGCTGGGAGCCTCCATGCTCTTCTCTTGTAAGAATGCACACCCCACTCCACCTGTTCCACTGCTCTACCCTCAGCAGAGTGGCCCGTATTCTCTTGTTTCCTTGATATCTTGATGTGACACATTTCAAAGCTGCCATGGATGACATCGGATCTGTGGGAGTGTCCTCTAATAGACGACATGGACGCGTACAAAACATTTAAATAAGCTATCATTTAATTTTTTGGAAGATTGTCTAAATCCAGGAACTTGTATGTATTGATGATGTATTGAAGTAGTTTATTTAATTTATTGACAAGAAAATACAAGGCAGTATTTTTTATTAGAGTATGATTAGTCTCTGAGACTGTTTATCCAAAATGACAACTATGAGTTATTTATTTAAATTTTTTTTACAACCACTTTCACAAGCATCAAAACATGTTGGGGTGTGGGGGGAGCTATAGCAATACTGGGCCGAGAGGTTTTCTGGGGTTGCATAACGATGCGTTTCAAAAATGAAAGATACAGTTTTACCCCAGCATCACGCCATGATTCCTGTGTGTTAACAAGATATTTCGATTGCTGTCAACTTATAAAATAAATATACAGTAGGCCTAATAGTTTGGCAAGATTCTCTCCAAATCATATATGAATAAAAGTATTGTAATATGAACTAATATTCCCTGACGAGTTTTTAAACTCTCCTGTAAGGGTTATGAGTCGTTGTTGAAACAAATACCACTTGGCTCACTCTGAATGAGTAGTCTGGTTTTAGAATGAGTGTCTGCATTAATGCCCAATTTGCCCTCTTTCCCCAGGGTGCAATGCCAAAGAGGGGGCCATTCTGTTTATATTTCGGTCACACCCGCTGTGTCACCATATGTTTCCATGTCTTTTTCATGGAAAGTGAATTCATGAGAGAAATTCTCATGATGAGTAAGAAGCTTTTCAAACATACTGTCCTGTGTGTGCGTGAGAACATTTCAGTATATCCGGAATGAATTTCAGTCATACATGTGTGTAAAGTTTCTTACAAATCCTTTTTTCGCACAGTTAAAGTTTCATGCTGAGGTAGTAGGTATGTGTGCAAGTGTGCACTGTTACAACAGGGTGAGTTTCATATGTGCGTGTTTCATATGCATGTTTGAGTTCATTCCACCTGTATCTGCATCATATGAGCCTTTCATATGCATGTTTGAGTTCATTCCACCTGTATTTGCATCATGTGAGCCTTTCAAGTGTATGTTTGTATGAATCTGTTTCACACAAGTGTGCGTTTCATTTATGAATGCATTTCACATGCAGGTTTTCAGCAGTATGGATGCATATGTGATTCCCATGTGAATGTGACCCTTCATACTCCTCTTCAACAATACCATCACATGTAATTGTAGGAGTGTGTTGTCATGATTTAAGCATATGTATGTACTGTTCTCACAGAAATTGCATATTTAGATATAAAATGGTTGTTCCTATAGAAAGCTCAAATGTAATCATACTTTCTTGGTTTTACCAGGATGGAGTGCTACATTCAGTACTTGTTCATGATCTTTAACTTAGTCCAGCTAGACCTAGACTGAACTTTGAGTTCTGCTTGCCGACTTTGTTGTTTTGTGCTAGCCCGTGTCTGCACTATTAATATAGTTAGCCTGAGAATTCAGACTAAGGTCAGCAATTAGATTCCTGATTCTATTAGAAGAGATGACAGCAAGGAAAAGCTCCCCCAGTTCACCTAAATCACTGCTTTTGACATGGTATTTTATTTAGGCCTTGCTTTTATGCACAATTTAACTAATTTCTCTCCTTTCTTCCTCACTGTATATCTTCCCCTCAGTGTCACGCTATACCTAAAGGTGCGTTCTGAATTGGCGAAGATAGCAAATGTTTTTACGTTTTATAACATTTTCGGTTTTCCATTTTATTTGAGATTCGGCGTGAACATTTTGCAAAAATAAGCAAACAGTCTGAGGTAAGCTCTCAGCGAACACAAACTGACGTTGGACGAAGGGTGACCATTTTCAGTCTAATAATTTTGGAGTGTTTACACCTTAACGTTCATGTCATGTTCAAAGCAAACTTTTCCAATTCTGAACGCACCTTTGAATAACCCAGCAGCAGCTCTTACTTGTAGTAACAAAGACCCAGTCTAGTGACTGCAGAGCTTAATTGTGTGTCAACGAGGAGAACCCAAATTTCCCAGTATGAAGCTTAATCCTCTGTCTTTCCAATGAGGTCTCAGTTTTTCATGCTATTTTCTAGCTCAATATTATATTATTGAGTCTCCTGCACTAAAATCATATAGTTTGCTGATCCTGTGTTGATGAACTTGAAGTTGCATGATTCTGCACGGTGCCAAGTCTCACCGACTGGCTGCCCTTTTCCTTAATGACACCCATATTTATTTACACCTCTCCTCCTCACTGGAAGCTAGAGTGACTATGACGCACACTGATGTGCATACATACTTAATGGTCTACCTACTGTATGAGTGATGAATCATTTAGTCATTTTATAAATCAGTTATATCCAGTGCTTAATTGTTCCGGATAAATGCTCAATTTAGGGCATTTGCGTTTCGATATCTTTCAAATTATTTGATATTACAGGTGCTAGTTAGCTAGGCCGAATAAACCAGAACAAAAGTGCCATAGAATTAAAGCAACTTTATTTTTTATATAATATAATGTGAAGTTGCACGAGAATTGAACAGAACGGGATACAACAAGTTGGTTGGGGAGTTTTGTTGAATGAATTTGAGACAACAGGTCTCAAATAAACTAAATTAGATTTGTGAATGAATCACCCATGTCCAGCCCGGAATATGAACAAGGCTTTTCTCACACTTAATATACATCAAGCAATGTCTCGTTTCACAATAAAGTTTTCTGCCTTGCTTTATGTCTTGATGCATCACAACTGAGAAGATTAGGTCTAGATTAAGTCTTTCCTGATCACAACTGAACCCCAGAGCCTTATTGATTTATAAAGGCCATAAAGATGCCATTGACACAGCGCACAGTCTGCAGTAGGGAAAGGACAATGAAATTGGGCTCTTCTTGAGAATGTGGATTAGGCTCAGAGAAATGCTTTTCCTGTGGCCTAAAATTCAGTGTGTGTGTAAATTGCATTTATTGTGGTAAAGTATATTTTTATAATCACTACCCCATAAAAATGTATATAAGCTGTGAGATGTCTGTCACTACGGTATCTGGAAGTTGTTCACACCATGCTGTATATTATGATTGGATTCATGCATGTGGTGCAATGCTCAATAGGCCTTTCTGTCTTTTAAGATGCCTGTTTTTGTTGTGGTGTGTTCCAGGATACTGTGGTTACAAACATTGGTCAACGTGCCGCTTAAGCATAAGGTTATGGGAAATGCAGTCATTACGCTATTGCTCCTGCAATACTACTAATATATGCTTTAAATGGTAGAACCATAGGGCATTGACTATGCTAAGATGTTATTGCTAGGGATTGTTCAACATTGAAATGCCTTATCTACTCAATGTTGTTAGTTCAATTGAACTGAAGATGGAAGGGACCTTTTTGCTGAGTCTGACAATCAGCTCTCAACTGCTGTCACGCTCAGTGGTGTATGTATATGTGAGTTAGCAGGCTATGCCCAGCCTAAATAAATATGATCACGCACTAGTGAATGTACCCAAACACAACCTCCTCAGGGTGGAGGTGAGCTAAACAAGCCAGGTGGCTTACTGCTCAGATTTAAGACAACAGTAAACTTGATGCGTTAGTAGGCTTAGGTGAAGCTGATCGAGAATATACAAACTTTGTTATCCAATTAGTTATTAACATTTAAAGTTTTTAACATTCAGAGTAGTCTGACTCATCTCATAGACATCACACTCTCAAACAACCTTTATCACTGTATATTTACTATACTGTGTATACTATACTGACTAGGACCAATAGGAGATCAGTGACACATTAATTGGGTCCTTCAAGCATTACACTTGCTTCCTATTGGTATCAGACTTTAAAATATTAGTATTAATCACTTTGCACAGTCAGGCTCCCTCATACATCTTGGTGTTCTATCGGGTTGAGGTCAGGACTCTGTGCAGGCCAGTCAAGTTCCTCCACACCGAACTTGCTGATCCATGTCTTTATGGACCATGCTTTGTGCACTGGTGTTGTTGGAAACAGGAAGGGGCCATCCCCAAACTGTTTCCACAAAGTTGGGATCATGAAATTGTCCAAACTGTCTTGGTATGCTGAAGCATTAACAGTTCCTTTCACTGGCACTAAGGGGCCAAGCCCAACTCCTAAAAATACAAGCCCACACCATTATCCCCCTCCACCAAACTTTACACTTGGCACAATGCAGTCAGACAAGTACAGTTCTCCTGGCAACCGCCATACCCAGACTCGTCCATCGCATTGCCAGACAAAAAAGTGTGATTCGTCACTCCAGAGAACACATCTCCACTACTAATAGTGTCCAGTGGCGGAATATTTTACACCACTGCATCCGACGCTTTGCATTGCACTTGGTGATGAAAGGCTTGGATGCAGCTGCTCGGCCATGGAAACCCATTCCATGAAGCTCTCTACGCACTGTGCTTGAGCCAATCCGACATTTGGAGGTCTGTAGCTATTGTGTCTGTAGCAGAATGATTTCTACGCACTGTGCGCCAGCATGCGTTGACCCCGTTCTATGACTTTGTGGCCTACTACTTTATGGCTGAGTTTCTGTTGTTCCCAATTGCTTACACTTTGTTATAATACCACTAACAGTTGACCGTGGAATATTTAGTAGTAAGGAAATTTCACGAATGGACTTCTTGCACAGGTGGCAACCTATCATAGTACCACGCTTGAATTCTGTGAAATCCTGAGAGCGACCCATTCTTAGTCTGCATGCCTAGGTGCTTGATTTTGATACCCCTGTGTGGCCGTAGAAGTGATTGGAACCCCTGAATTCAATGATTCGGGGGGGTGTCCCAATACCTTTGGCAATATAGTATAGCTTTTAAAGCACGTTGTTTTTTTTCTATTTACATTGCTGTGTTCTTGATTTGCACTGTATTTGTACCTATTTAGTACCTTGTATAATTTTTTTGGTTGTATTTTATTGTATGTATTTTATGGCATATTTCACCTTTTATTGTTTACTGCAGTTTACTTACTTACTTGCATATAAATGCATGTTGAGCTCTTAGTATTCCAATACCTTTTGGTTATAGTACATGGACTGTTCTGACTGAGTTTAATTTGTGTACTTCTATTATGTCAACTCTGCTGCCGTGGATGTATACGTGTCAGTGAACATGTGTGTTCTGGGGTTTTATTGGTGTGCGTTGTGATGTGGGTCTTGTAGTGTTTGGTCAGCAGGATTAGGTAGCAGGCTTACATCCGGGAGGATGACAAGTGAAGATTAGAGAGAAGAGATCTGTTGTGTGTCCATAGTGAAGCTCATGTTTGTCCTCCAGGCTATGTATGGCAAGCTCTACCTTAAAGTCATTACAATGAAAAGCCTAACCATTTGAAAAATGAACACACAGATTTAACACGTTACCTACTTTAGGTGCAGTGCAGGGCTACTTTTGGCCTCAACTGGGAATTTGGGCTCTAGTTTTTTTTATTTTTATTAATCTATTTTTATTCTCGTGTCACAAGGCGATTAAAGCCGAGTATTCACCTTGATTAATGAGTTCTCATGTCTGAGGCGTCAATCACCACACTGATTGTGTTGCTATCTGTCACTCCAGATGAAAGCCTCTTTCACTGGTGAGACAATCCTATCGTTGTGCTAGAGAGGAGACCTCACACACCCCAGGGAGAGGAATATGAAACTATTGGTCAGACAGCAATGGTAAAATGACAAGTCTGGAAGAAGAAGGTAAAGCAAAGAAGCAAGCTAATAATACATTTACTCTGGACAAATATTTGAATTATTGGATCCAGATTTTACAGTGGTTGTATTATTTTGGAGCATAACTAGTCTCCTAATGTATATTTATATAGTTTTAAAAGAAAATAAACTACAGATATATTTATGAGATTATGTTTTAATAATATGTTTCTGTATGTGTCATGTTTTGAAATGCAGCCAAGTCAAATCACTAGCGTTTCCACAGAGGATTTCATAATTCTTCAAGTGTCTAGTTTTAGAGTTTTAAACCATAATGCTAATATTTTTTTTGCTGCTATTGCATTTGTGTAAATAACAAAAACTATAGACGGATCCTAAACAATTATAAAACAGTTTTTCCAACCATATCAAGATCTGAGGTGTTGCTGGCATGCACAATAATGTAATCCCTGCTAACATTTTGGAAGTTTCATGCAACGTGCAACTGCAAGGGACACATCTCACTCTGCGTTCTATGGTGTTCAACTAAATGAATAACATAAATGAGTTACAATTCCTTCAGAATGTGTTACTTGAGTAAATTCATCTGTTGGGTTTCACATTTCATTCAGCGTACCAGCGTACCAGCGTACCAGAAGGGTCTAGCACCCGGGTAAAATACGCTAGTATTACATAAAATAACCTTCCAGATGATTTGTTATGGTCGACACGCATGCCATTGTTCACTTCAAAAAGACACATGCAGTTGAACTTTTACCCAAAGAAAGGGGTTTACGACAGAACTCCTGCATGTCTTACTCCATATGATGTATACTGTAATGAAACTCCATTATTGCCTTTTCTAATGATCCAGTCAAAAATATTTTCTAGAGCTAAAAACCTGGTTATACATTAAAACGTGTGTGTGTGTGTGTGCTTGGGTATATTATGTTTTATTGAATATAAAGTTCAGACCGTATCCTCACACTGTTTAAGATGTAACACAATGCCAGCACTGTTTAAGCTGAGATATTGCTCTTCAATGAGCATTCTCTGCATACATTTAGATAAGACCATGTATAGGAACCTGAAATAATACAAGGAGGTTCTGTCTTGGAGAAATGCGTGTGATAGATCGGGTGGAATGCAGCACAGAAGACGTTAGGCCACACAACCCACTGGTTTCCCTTTTACTGGGGCACACAGAGTTCATAGCTCGCCAGATGTTATGATAGTTTTGTCTCTCCAGGTGTTGGTTTTTCCCTGCTCTGTTTGGGTGCAATACACCAGACCACATGTTTCCAGACTCGATCAAACGCAGGCAATTTTCCTCTATGGTGGGTATAAATAATCCAGCACTTTTTTTTTTATGGCTGTCTTGGGGTAATTGGAAACCGATAGACATGATATAATAATACATTTTCCTCAGCATTATGTGATAACTGAAAATAGATGGCAAAAGTAGTTTAAATACCCTGGACTGAAGAGATAACAAAGTAATTATTGAGTAAAAATATAGGGGGGGGGGGCATATTTGGTAAGCTGACACACTTGACACAATTTTAACATGTCATATCTATGTATCTTATAGGCATATGTTATAGTATTACTGCACATTGAGCTGCTAATTTGAACTGCTTGATCTACAGTAAATGTTGCTCTTATTTAGCAACGTGTCTAAAATTAGGCCATGGCAGCCTTTGGCCTAGCTAGAAATTAGCATACTGTTAAGCAGAGATCTGCTGTGCAGTGGGCAGTGAGACTGGTTCTGGCTGGTGAGACCCAATGTTGGTTCAGGCACATATTGTACTCAAGCGCCAAACAAACCCTGGGTGAACAGGAGCCCCGTTACAGTGATTCAGAATCAGCTCAGACTAATATAAAAAAAGTAGGGTCTCGTGATTTGTAATATAAATGTTACGTCACTTCCTTCTCCCCAAAATGTTTAATTAAATTTTCTAAGTGGTTTTGACACTTTATTGTTGCCGTGGTAGCTGTTGTTTTAAGTACAGTAGTTGAACAAACTATTCCACATTCTTCTTACACTGCTAAACATTCCCTTCATTGAGTCCTTCAGCGGAAATGGCCTCTTACCAGAGCAATGGCCCCAGCCATTGTTACCAAGCCACCTAGTGAGGAAACACTGTAGCTCCTTTGCTACAGGAATGCTTCTGTTTTCTGATAGACTTGAATGTTGCGGTTTGGTACAGTAGCCAGTGAAAGTTCATCAGATCCAGTATCTCCTTCTTCCCTGCGGTTGTGGAACAATATTTATGTTCTTGGACTTGCTGCACATCTGCTTGGGTTAGTCCGTTAATAGTCTGCTTACAGTGAATCTTACAATACGGCCGATTCCCTGACTGCTCTCGAGGGGCAAAGCGTATAAATTACAAAATCCCTGCGTGGTGCCTCAGCTTTTCTGCTGAACTGTCACCAACACAATGCAGTGCAGACAGTCTGAAGGCTGTGTGGGTCAAATGTGCTTTGGTCAGTGCTCGTCTGTCTACAGTATACTATTTGTTTGTGGGACATAGGCTGCTGTGCAAGTTACATTGACCAGTGGCATTCAATGTAATTTTGTTGTTTATTTGCTTTTGCAGTGAAGCAGTCGTGGCTTATTCTAACTCTGCTGGCTACAAGACGTAAGCAGGATGTTTTGTTTAATCTGAGAGCGCTGACTGACCTTATGCTGGTGATTGACTTCTACATACACGGGGACACGCGATGCTGCCGCCTGTATCATTATAGTGGCACATGGACGGGGGGGTACTGCGATGGCTGTGCCCTGTACATGAAGGAGACATCACAATATCAGATCTGTTTGTTTAGGTATCCAGTTAGAGGAGCAGGAGCTCCCATCTGCTGGGGGGACGTGGGGTCCTAAATGTTAGAATGTCTGTGCTTGACCCTGGCGTCCTAGCCTGGTGTAACCAGAACATGTTCACCTAGTGAAGATGGTCTGGCCACTCTCCATTGGGAAGCGTTAACAGTTGTATCCTCCTACAGGGTGTAGGCCTCTGGTTCATGTTGAAACTATTGGACAGCGTTTTGTCAATCTTCCTTGATACAACTGTTTTGATTGCCTCATCTAGCTCTGCCACCATTTTGAAACATGGCTTGACTTCAATGTCATCTCACTAACCCTAACCCTGATTGGACCGCCAGCAGGGTGGCTGTGTAAACGCTAATCTGAACAGGGTTTTCCAGACTATAATCTCAGCGAAACAAATTGAACTGAGAGCAATAGTCGTGTGGAGCCCGGCTGCTGGGCCCTTGCATCTGTGTGGAATGTTTAGTTCTTATAAAGGAAGTCCGTCCGTCTCACTGGCTTTATGCTGGAGGACCTTGCAATATAAACATTGACAAGAGAACCATTTTATTTTTGTCTTAAAATATGGGTAACAACGAAAGGGGCTGTGTGTGTGCGTGTTCACATTTGTATATTCAAAGCCATCCGTTGTGCACTTCAGACTGATATGATAATGAGCTGGTGCGGGCCAAGAGTTAGTTTGTCTCCCCAGACACCAGCTTTCCTGAGAGGATGTGGTAATAAAACCATCTTACTTGGCAATAATGTTCTCCTAACTGCTGCTACCCTGCATGTTTTAGATGTCTCCCTGCTCCAACACAGCTGATTCACATGAATCAGGTGTTAGACTGATAACGAGCCAATAATGTGAATCAGGACCAGGATTGCCCACACCTAGATTTATGTGTTTTTGGGGGGTTGGTGCGAGAGGGTGGAGGTCACTTGCGTGAGTATGTTTTCATTCTTTCCTGTCTGTTAGTAGCTATTACTGTTGTGTAAACTGACAGACCAACAGTAGAGCCTATTAAGATTGAAATCAGGTTGCATATAGTGATTCAGTTCTTCCTCCCATAGGCATTGTGCTAATTCTCATCTGAGCCCTGCCTGTCTCACTGCCGGCCCTTTTGTGCTCACGTGGAGTCGGCTGACAAGCCAAGGTTAGACGACTCAGCCGGGCGCTGTTCCTCTCAGCCTGGATCGGTAACTGTCCCAGCCCAGGTCTGCTCTCCAGGGATGGCGTAGCAGGGCTCTGTAAACCCCATGGGCGGACAGTACGATCCCTTAGAACACAGCAATGTTCTTCTTTAACACTGCTCTCCTCTCGATGTTGTTGTTGGTGTTCTTTAGCACTGCTCTCCTCTCTACAGTAGTACTGTGAAAGTCGACATTCCCAAGTAAAATGTTTTCACTAAGCCCATTCATGTGACGTAAAGCAGACCTCTCACAGAAGACCCAGAGGAAAAGCATAATCACAAAGTCCTAATTCCTCAAGAATGAGTGATTGTAACTAGGCTAGCACAGCATAGCTGCCCGCTTTTATGATTATGGGAACAGTTCTCTCTTGAGGCTCACTCTGTGTGTGTGCGTGTGCGCCTAGATGTACTCCATGTTTGTTTATTGCATATGCATCAGAAAAATATGTTTGTTTGTAGGACACTGTGTCTACACACAGATGTGCTGTTGTTGGACTGGGGTGCCAGGCTGTCACTGGTGCTGCAGTCTGGATGAGGTTACATGGCTGTTATAACTAAGTCATCATAACCTAAGTGCTTTTAAATACTTCTTTATTTCAAAGATGTATTCCACCCAAATGACTATCCTAAATCACATGCTGTGTCTGACCAACAGAAGAGCGCGTGTGTGTTTCCCGAATGAGAGCCACAGAGGATTGTTTGAAGGCGATGGGGCAGATGTTCTCAAGCTCCGGCAGAGCGTGAGCTCTGAAGTGCATCTGAAGTGCACCGAATGTCTCTTTGAACTCGGCTACCTGTGTGCCTGTCCACTCAGGGGAGCCCAGGCCAAGTGGAAGCAATGTGGCGATGCAAACTGACAGCTTAGTGAATGAGAGGGGGACTCTAGGTGTGTTTATGAAATGAGGGAAGCCCTCTGTGATAACACGGCCGTGTGCGTGCTCACGCGCACATGCATACTGCACTCTACTTGTGCACAACGAGGAGCATTCTGGCCATGGGTTTGTATATTTTTAGCCATTTGTCATGTTGCAGCTGTGAGCTCCAGCGGACCAGCCTTATATGTGAATGCATGTGACATGTTGTGCATCAGTAATCAAGGTTTGCCGTCTTGAGGGATCCTGAGGAATTGTATTGATCAGATCCAACAGCCTAATTCAGTAAGTGTGTTGAGGGTGTCAGTTAGTTGCCAAAGGTAATCTGCTGTCACAGCACTTGCCATTGTGCACTTGCAGAGTAGAGAGATGCGTACACACTATTGCTATGGAAATTGTTTGTTGGAGAGTGCAAATGGTGCAGATGTTTGTCTGTCGGAACGATTATATAAACATGAATGCCTAAAGATAAAAGACTTTGTATAAGCCATCAGGGTTAGAAGTGTGTCTCTCTCTCTCTCTCTCTCTCTCTCTCTCTCTCTCTCTCTCCCTCCCCCCCCCTCCCATCTGTAGCAAGCCGGTATCACACAGAGCCCTGCTATAACCGTCCCAACAACAAGAGCGTTCACACAGAGCTTGCAGGTTCTCTCCGCCACCTGGCCTCGCTATAAGGAGAAACCTCACTGTTCCACTTCTGCCTGAGCATTCCGTGGCGTTAACGTGCTACAGTATAGAGAGCCTGAGGTGTTAATGTATGTATCCTATATCATGTGACTACAGGCAGCGTACATGAAATGAGCACTCTTGAATAACGGAAATGGAAAAGCTGCCATCTGAACATGATTTATTATTCTTTAAATATACATTGCGTTAATTATTATAGCTTAAACAACCACATTTCCCCCAATGTGAAATATGCTTGTATCACACCCCAACGTCAATACTGGCAAGCTGAATGGTTCCTTTACGACGGTCTCTGCCTTATTACATTTCCAATGTTTTATCGTGGACTTCCCCACGAGCTCCAGTCTGCCTGCAAGTCAACATCCATCAGCATTATCGTGCCGGCCAGCCAAACTAACGGGTTCCAACATCAACAAAGCATATATTACAAACATATTGTCAAGCACATAATTTGTTTATGTTAAATGGACTCGCGTCCTTTAATTGTTTCTCATGGACTGCTTGAGCTTACCGTGTAGCCATGTTATTCCCAGGATAGAGGGGCCCTTCTCTCTCAAAGAGAAAACCCTTTTTTCTCTACGAAGTTAATCTCACACAGCAGTCTCATTGACAAACTTTGAAGAATTTATAATGGATCTTTGTTTATTGTTGAGTAACCCTTCATTTACCCTTCAAAGAGGTTATTAGAATCCTTTATTATATATTGGATACTTTTGTTGTGAATACATTCACATGGAGTTTGTAATTAAAGACAAAGCAGCTATTTGCTAGATAGTTTATTGGACCTGCAAACGAGACATTCCGAGCTCTGAAGCGGCACCGTCAACTAATTGTCCTTTGCAGCAGATGGTATTGGTGATAATACAGGCTAGTATCAGTGTCTGGCATTAATAATCTGAATGCTGATAATGTGTGATAATGTGCAATCTCTTTAGTGTATTTAATTGAACCGTGTTGTCTCATAAAGCTCTGTTACATGGAACCTGTCTGTGGACAAGCCCTTGTATCATTAGTTTGACATTTTAGAGATGTTTGCTTTATTAACAATGCCTTTGTAGACATGCACATCTTTTATTTTAGTATCAATGGGTTGAAATATCCCATCAGAACTAACCAGCAAAAATAGTAGGGGATTATATTCAGGTATGGTTAACAGTTTGACTGGATATATTCAATTGTATTTTAATTTTTAATCTTTTAAAATGATTATACTTTTTCTCTGAACTTGGTGTGATGTGAGCTATACCCAAAGGATATACCTCACATAGCACTGCCTATCTTATCAATAAGGAGGTGTAACAATAACAAGGTATATTTGCTTAGGCAAGGAAACTACACCAAGATCACAAATAACTGCCAGATCAAAGTGTCTGTTAAGATGCTTGGGAAAAGAGTCAACAATTTGAAATGGCAGTAAGGGAAAAGATGCAGCTTTCTCAGTGTATCTGTGGTGCGAGTACAAGTGACTATGAAAGGGCATACTAACTCTGTAGGCTGGGGATGAGCCATGTCAGTGCTGCTCAGCCTATCCCCGGGGCTGTTAGGCAGGTCAATGGGGCTGAAGGACTCCTCGTCCTGCTGGGATGGCAGGCTATAAAGGCACAGGCTGCTGGTCCCCTCTCTCTCACTGCTGGATGAGGCTCTCTCTGGGCAGGCATGAGGCACAGCTGTAAACCAGGCAGCAAGACCAGACTATTTGAGTTTATCAGGGGTACCACAGGTGAGGCATTTACCTGAACATGATCTGCTGCTGGGGTGGGAGGGCTGTTACATTGTTAACGTAAGGCATCTTAAAACAAATGGGCTACATTTTTCCTTAGGAAAGATTTTAGTTGTTTGGTAAGAGAATGCTTCCCTTCTTAATTTAAATGGTTTAACTTTAACGTGTTCTTAATCCTTTCAACAAAGTAGGGCCTGCATAAGTAAACTCTGTGCTTGTATAAACTACTATTAGGCTACTGTTAACCAGCTCTTTTACAGTATGTGGGTCACAGGCCATGTCATGTGAATGAAGAGGCAATTGGACGTTGATCTGCATGCTTATTAGGCTGTGGTAGATGAAAGCAGGTCACTGGCTCTCTAAGATGTGAGACAATTGACTTCCCCTCTGCCCCTAAGCTGCCAATCCTAGGATAATTATGAAGCCCATGGTATGGAAAACCTTTTAAAGATGACATCAGTGGTTTTATTGGGATTACTTAGTTTTACCGTTCTCTTAAGTAAATCCAGCTAAGTGATGATTAAACTAAATTGTGTATTGTAGGTTTTTGTTTTTATTACACAAAATAATGTTCAATTATTCTCTTTCCATCTCCCAGATTGGCACAGATCCATTTGATAGCGTGCCACTACAGATAAGGCAACAGAGTCGAGGTGTGTCATTGTGTGGTCTTCAGTTTTCATTTTTACATTTTCTTTATCTGACTTTAAACGATTTCCTGAATTCTCCCAGATTTTTAGAGCCATTAAAATGCACCTGCCATAACTAAGTGCATAAACTATGTGCGGAGGCAAAACTAAATCCCATTAGGCAGTGATGTAATGGCAGGCGCTTTGATAAGACCAGAATTACATTGCATTAAAATACTGTGGAAACAAGTCTCATTACATGCAATTATGTACAGTTTAGTCCGTCAGCTGTGGTGTTTACTCTGGCTCCTGAGACCATATGAGTTTCTTGTGGCGAGATCCTGTTTCATTCTTCTGACTTAACCCTTGCGTTGTCCTAAGGCCGAAATGACCCCCAGCGCGAATGCGGACTGCTGGTAAGTGTTGCCCACGCAC
>JAODUK010002244.1:0-12226 GCA_027564635.1 Typhlichthys eigenmanni
TATATAAGGGGTCAGAGACATTCCCCTTCCATGAATGCATAAATAATCCTCTCTGTTCCTTCCTGTGTCCCTGTCCACGCAAAATAACTCAATGGTGGCTCAAGGGCTCAATGGTGACATCCAACATCATTCAACCTCTGCATCAGCTCACGCACCTACATTACAGGTCACACAGCACTGTCTGTCCTGTAAAAGGGCTTCTTCCTGCTCAGCCCCGGCCCTTGTGGCATTGTTCCCAACGTTGACAGTGACGAGGCTAAATGAACAGGATCTTTTAATCTTGAGACTGAAAGCAGGACTTCTTTTATGGGGTCTCTGCAGTTGCGATTCAAAGGGTTACTGTAGGTCTGCACTGTTCTCATTAGTATTTTTTATTTCATGTTATTTTTAAACCAGCGTTTCAGCATCAAGCCTTCATCAGCACTCTTCCCTAGGTCCTATTGTTTTTGGACAAAAGTGTCCTATTCTTGCCTATTATAAGGCAAAATTGTATTTGGCCCGTCTTTGTGTGTATTTCCTGATTCAGGGATGAAAAGCAGTTGGCACATCACACTTGGTGAACCTTGGGTATACTGCCTGGCTTTTTACATCTGGCTATGTTTACAAAAGGGCTTTTCAGGGACTGGAATATTTCTGGATAGAGGGTTATTCTTCAGTAATGTTTCAATTTCGCCAAGAAACTCTTTTCTCCTCTGACACTTTCTCCATTTTACCGCTGCAGAGCACACAGACTCACTAAGTTCTGTTGGAGAAGCGTTGCTTCCCAGCAGACAGACTCGCAAAAGCCTGCTGTCAGGTGTATTTACAGTATCAGTTGCTGGGGGAAAGCATGCACTTTATTATGAGGTATTGGTCGACTCCCTCCTATACTCGTGCCTATGAAAACATTACGCATTATAGGCATACATTTTATCATCCAAATGCTGAAAAGCTGTGAAAAGGAAAATCATCTTTTCTCGGTTCCTCTGGAGTTCCAAATCTCCACATTATAGTTCGTATTCTGGAACTTGGTCTCGCCTGTTTCTCATGTGTTTGGCCCCACTAAAGAAAACACTGGCCATGCAGCCCAACAGGAAATACTCCCACATCTGGTGGCGGTTCAGAACATCAACATGAAGAAGTAGTGTACCCCCACCCTCTCTCACCTTCCCCTACCAGCGCTGGGGTCTGCACAGCCCTTCTTACCTACAGGCTGCCCTGCTAACCCCTGAGCCTCCAGCCCTACTGTTCATGCTCTCTTCCTGTGTCTTTGTATCTTCCGCATAGAATGTATGTGCGTGCATGAATGCGTGCATGTGTGTGTGCATGGGGTGGGGGTCTTTAGTGGAGAGAGTCTTTCTGCCAACTGTAAATAATCAGAAAACCTCTGATTCACATATTAGTCACACTCGAGACAGGCTCCCAAGGACCCTTATCAGTGTCGCTGCCATGCTGCTGCATACATGCTCACGCACGTGCATACACACACGTGCAATGACTCATAAACGTGACGCTGAAAACCACACATTATCTAAAACACGAAAAGTTTAGTTAGGGAGGGGTGCTTATGCACGATGTGAGCAGTTGACGCTCTCACACACGCTTGCGTGCACGCGCGCGCACACACACATCTCCCCCCCCTTCCCCCTCCATCCTACTCGCCACCCCCCCCCCCCTCCCAAGCCTGTGCAGTTTGCTAATTGAGATAATATTATGTTATGTCTGTTATGGTATCACTCACTCCCATGTGACCTGCGTGTATGATACTTATTAAATAGCCGGTTATCCTTGGGAATCAGTTGTCTATTTGTTCTGCCCGGTGTTCTTCCCATCCGGATGAGACAAGGGATGTCAGTAATGCACGTGTGTGTGTGTGTGTGCACACGTGCGTGTGTGTGTGTGTGTGTGTGTGTGTGTGTGTGTGTGTGTGTGTGTCTGGATGAGTACTTTCACTGGGCTGGCACGACACAGGGCCACATAATGCCACTTGTCAGAATATGTGTGGAATGTCCTGTCGTGCAGCCAGCTGTGAATAACGACCTTTGCCCCAGCGTATAACTGTATCTCCCTCTTTTCTCCTCTCAGGCCGCGTGACCCCCGAGCAGCTGTGTTCCTACGCGCAGCTGTTCCGGAGCAGTTGGGGGGCGCTAGAGAGTCACTGTGGGGTCCTCCAGCTGGGCCTGGCAACGGCCCAGACCCTCAGCCACCCCACCCTGCCCCGCTGGGATGCATGTCTGGCTTGTGAGAGGCTACTGCTACAGGTACCTGTATACACCATGCGCACCTTTGACCACCCAGAGTCCTCTAGTGGATGTGTATTGTGATGAGTGCGTTCCTTACATGAACACAACGCCAGTAAAGTGACTGCCAGTACAATTGAAGCTATTAAGACTAAAAGCAGGACTTCTTTTATGGAGCCTCTGCAGTTGTGATTTAAAGAGATAGATGGCTCTGCACTGTTCTCATTAGTATCATTTGTTAATCGGCGTCTTGCTCATTGATGATTAAGGCGTGCCAGGTATCGAACACAGGACCATTCCATTGTGACAATTTGATTCAAGCAGCAATCCAGTTCTTTTTCCAGGTCTACATGAAATCAGGACTTATTTTTTATAAATACAGTATTTCCGTTTGCTGTTTACACCACTTGCTTCAATGCTGAACTTTTGTTAAACTCTTGTTTCCTTACCATTAGGTTATTCATCCAATATTCAGCATGAATTAACCCCTTGTTTGTGGCACTGTAATTGTTAGACAGGCAATTCACACTTGTATCTGCTATTCACTGCATTATTTCTCAAAAATGTATTAAATTATAATTCAGTAAACATCAGCGTGTGATAAAGATGCTACAGTTGAGATTAACTACCAATAATACGCATGCTTATTGATAAAGACAAATAGTGCTGCATACATAACATGCACGGAGTTACGGGAATGTGGTTCTAAACGGACACGGGGAGGAAAAAACAAGCTAATTTACAGTACATTCATAAACAAGGTCAGTTCTGTTTATAAGGAAAACATTTGGATATAGTAAACAGGGTAGAAAAGCCAGGTTTCCACTATGTTGTTTAATGGTTTTAGGAGGTGTACAAGGCGGTCTAGTTTATGTGGGCACACTTGTGTGTCAGCACTGACAGTCAGACAAACAGATGGGATGAGAGTGTCAAAACCCAGTCATCACTAGTTTACTCTTCCGGCCTATAGCAGTGACACTGATGAACATTTGAAGACTCTCTGAGAATACAGTAGTGTGAGATGCCATGCTGTAGTTTGTATAGGCAAAGTTATACTAAAGGCATTTTCTTCTGCTCAAACCTCGCGATTTCCCTGAACACGCTTCATAATCCTGAAGCCGTAAAGTAACCAGAAGGACAGGGCAGCATTTAGGATCTTATTAAAGTAAATAACTGGACGACAGATCAGGCTAGCACCACTGCATCACGCCAACCTGGTATTTGAAAAAAGCCTTGTCAACCTTTAGTCCTTAGCTTGGACTGAGGCTGGTTTATTAAAAATGAGAAGATCCTTTGACTTGAAGATAAACTGTCCATCGAACTCTGTTACTCCATGTTGATCTAATCCCATACCTGTTGCTGGTGCATGGCAAAACCCAGCATTTCCAACGTATGCTTCTTTTTGCCTTTTGAATGTAGTCTTGCTAGTTAATCACATACACATACATAAAAATAGCACACATTTGACTTGTTTTGTAAAAAAATATATTAAAACGAAAGTAAAACAAACCATAATTAAAGGGACAATCTTCATTTTTTTACTGGAAATGCACTTGTGGGTTAAACCAGGATTATACAATTACGGGGTGTACTTTATTCATAACAATATTTCAGAATAATCTCCAGCCCAGCTTTGACATCCTCCAAGCCTTTGGGGGTCCAGACCCAAACCTTGAAAACCCCTGTAATAAGGTACCATTAAGTGAATGGTGACTACGATCCAGACTGTTGTTTTTGCTGTACTTAGCCACAGCTCAATATAGGACTTGGCCTGAGTTCAGCACATTCTTCTGAAATCAGATCTCACAATCAAGCCTTGAGCCCGATGTAAGAGTCGGGCTGGAGTTTCATTGAGGTATTAAGTAAAATGAGTTGTGTGTCCTCCGTGCCCCCTTGCTTATTTGATTTCCATGTGAGCTCAACATGAACATAGGGACGTTTAATTACGTTTGAAAATGTCGGGATGAAATGGCCTTTACTGTAGCTCGACCTGGCGGTTGGTCTGTGTTTACTCAGTCTGAGTGTGTGTGAAGGCCTCTGTGGGCATGGTCCTCCAGAGCTGCTGGACCCAGGGCGAGCTTACACAGGTCAGCGCTAATGCGGTTTACAGGCATAGTGGTGTGTTAGCAAAAGGGCCAATGAGTTCAATATCTGGTCTAGTCTCTACTGTTATACACAAATGTTATGCAAAGGAAGCCCACAATAAAAAGACGATGCATGAACCTGCTTTTGAACATTATTTTAAGAAGCAATATAAGTTAGATTTGCCTTAAAGCTTCTATATATTTCACAATAAAAGCTCTTCAGAGGTAGTCTACTCAAAGCTACTGCAGTATTTGAGTAGTAAACATTCATTTTACTGTTAAAATTCCTGTGGGGTTTAAGGGGCTGCTGCTTGTTTGCTCAGAATATAGATGTGGTTGTATAAGCATAGTGCTTGTAGTGTTATATGTGGTGTTTAGCAGAGCCACACAGGTAGACTACCCACGTGTGGTGCTGTCATTAGCATCAGATACCCTTTTAACTGGCACTGCCACCCTGCCTGCACCTCCCCACCCCCCCACACAGACACACACACACACATTATATGAGATGTGCTGCCTTCCTGGCATCTAAGCTGGTTTTGCGCTGAATGGGTCAGATTGAGCAGGCTTGGGTCCAGTTGACAGGGTTTGTGTGTGTGTGCGTGCATGTGCACGTGCGTGTGTGTGAGACGGGCCCCCCACGCCGGCCAAAAGCGGTGTGGCCTCGGAGAAGCCCGACAGACTTTCATTCACCACTTCCCAGAACATCGCGGGCCCAAAGTGCATTCTGGGTCCTCATCCACGGACTAGCCAGACACTGTTCCCAACCAAACCAAACATGTACTACTGTACACACACCTCCTGTGGAGAGACCACTTAACGCTGGGCGAGCCACTGTGTGTGTTGTGGTCACTCGGGGTCATCAACAACACTGTGACTAAAAGCTTGGTTTTTGGTTATTTGTTTGTGTCTGTGTCTTTATGTTGTATATGTGTGTGGTGGGGTTTCATTAGTGAATATGTTAGCGACATCAGAGGAGGCGGGGCTAACCCCTGTCACCCCGGCCTGGTGCTTTATCTCTGCGGGGATTAGCAGGGCCGGCCTCTGTAAACATTCCTGCTCCATGTTATTACTGGTCACAAGCGCTGCCGAGACATTGGGCTGCGTGTCCCCTGGGTCACGCACGCACGCACGCACGCACACACACACACACACGCGCACAAACGCACAAGCACAGGCACACACTGTTTTGCCAGTGTTCTGCATATTTCTCTATCAGTTGCTGAATCATTTCATTAGTGATAGAAGATGGGCGCGGGCATATAGGATGGTGTTTAATTAAACATTAGTAATTTACCCCTTGTCCGCTAATGTCTCAGTTAGTACTGCAAACTTCTACAAAAAAAATAATATTATATTAATATTTCTTCATGAAGCCCCAAAAACGTTCTCAGACTTGCACAGTAAAATTAATGAATAAATTAATATTATACTCTTCTCCCAAACTTGTGGATTTACCATATTTCCCTCCATACCTAGGCACTGCAGTCTGCCTCCATATTGCATCACACCCTCTGTACAATGTCGCTGTGTTACTTCAGAGACTCACAACCTTTCACCTCTACCCTCTGACCCTTGCTGGACAGACACTGACGAGTCTCAAACTCTGTTCTGCAGAATGTCAGTAGCATGACGAGCGTTCGTGTCATTCCCCCGTTTGGTAAAAGCCATGTGAAGGCAGGGCTGGACCTCAGCAGGACTTAACAGTGAGCTATGTATGCAACATCTGGATTGGATCGTTTCTCATGGCGACAGTGGGGAAAATGGTCGATATTGGTCCTTTGTAACTGTCTTACCGTCTTAGCTGCATGCCACAGACAGACAGGGGGCTGTAAGCCTGTAAGTGGCCTTTCCCCAGGGTATAGAGCCCACCCCTTCCAGCCCAGACATTCATCTTATCCTCTGTCTCTGCGACCCCCCCCCCCCAACCTCCCCATTACTCTTCAGCCCCCATAGGGTTTTTTTATTATGAAATCTGTAATCGTGGGGTGTGAAACACTGCGAGGCGATGGCCTGACCTCTCCCTAACTCCCCCATGATTTAACAACCCCACATCACGGTTGACCTGGACTGAGCGACTCCCAATCCATCCACCTTCCATCCATTACAGGTTCCCTCTCCTCCAGGACTTTACTGTCACCTCCGAAGGCCTCCGCCTGGCCTCGGGCAACCAGTGGAAAGCCTGGTAATGGCACACTGGAGCCCCTCATCGCGTCACTGGCAGGGGCTTGAGGTCTGCCTTATCTTCCCGCTCTTCTCTACAATAGCTATCCTTCTCTCTATACTTTCCTCTATCTCTCACTAACATTTTTCTTTTAAAGCTTTTATACAAATGCCACATATTATGCAGATGTGTACACATACTCTTCCATTGGCCATGTACAGTAGTCCCCGTCACCCTGCTCTGACAAACAGCAATTCCAAATTTTAGGATAAGCAGGCAAGAATGAGTTATTTACCTATCTCTTCCTTCCTGTGTTTAGTCAGAGAGGATTACAGCGAATGAGAGGCCCTCACTCCTCCCAGGAAGACCCAGGAATAGTCCTCGTCTCACCCTTGTTCTCCCCACGCCTCCCCCCTCAGAGGCAGCACCCTGAGACGGCTGTGTTTACATTGGTCGGCTCACCCCGGGCCTAATGTACTGTCTGTTTAGTAGGCAGAGAGAGGCCTGTTTAGAGAGAGGAGGGTTTTTTTTTGCTTTCCCCACAAAGGTGATGGAGTGGTAGGCCAGAGAGCAACACTAACGCATCTCACTTCCTGTTGCCATTACCTCTCAGCGGCCAGACAGATACGTGCATGGCTCACTTTACTCATTGTTAATCGACTCGCCATCCTGTCAGCTATGGGACGACTGTGCTTCTTAGTCTGTCACAGCTGGAAGATGGTGTCGCGTGAGCCGATGAAGTTGTCCAACATGAAACCGAACTGGCTCAATTGGCTGCACCTCCCAGCCCAATAGTTATTTGCATCATGTGCATTTAAAATGTTCTGCTAAGCATCTTTTCACTGGGGAAAGAGCATCACATCTTTATCTTGGACCAATGAACTGAAACTTAATAGGAGGTACTTTAGTGGTGATTGCTGGAGACTTTTAGGGAGGCAGTAAATGTTCAGGCTGAGGGAGAAAGATGGGCTTCAATACTCTCTCTCTCTCTGGATTTGAAGAGATCTTTTTCAGTTGGCACGGCTCCATATTGACTAGGGGCTTTGTTCACCACGTAAGCACATCTGTGGGACATTTTCATGCCGGTTTCCATTGTGCACTGTGGCTGTTTCATTGCAGAGTCAAAAGCCTTCATGCCGAGGAGCATTTTCATGTGGCCTGGATTTTTTCTTTTATTTTCTGATCAAATGTGTGTTTCTGTGAGTTCTGCAGGAATTTGTCTGAATACTCTTCAAAGTCACAATAGGGGGAGGCCTGTTTTTCTCACACTTTGGTTTCACCAGCATGGAAGACTTGAACGGCGACATTTGGTAGAGTAGAGGTTAAGCAGAACATTTAATTCTCATACTTTAAGTCTCCATTGGGAAAATCGCAGCATGCAGAAGAAATGTTTTGTCCTTTTGCCCCTCCACCACACCCGACAAATGCCTCAGACCCCCAGAGGTGTAGCTGCGTCTCAGAGCTCCTGCTACGGTGAATCAGGTCACTGTGGTCCTCCTGGCGTCCGGCTGCATGTTGAGCACGCGCCAGCATAACACCACACATCCCCCACAATCCCCCACAATTCCCTGCTTTCACCCTGGATTGTAACAGGAAATGTTCTACAACAAGCTGACCATGGTTGTGGTGGTAAGGGCTGGTTTGTTGTGTGTGTGTGTGTGTAGGGGGTGATGGTGGTAATGGGGGGGGGGGGTATAACAGTGACCTACTGTCCCAGACAGACCAGGCTACATAACAAGACAGTTTCAAGATTTTTCTACTCATTGCACCATGTCACGTCGGCCACTTAACTTAACATGAGTTAACGGTCAGTATTTATGACAGTGGAGATGTCACAGGCAGACACTCAGGAGGGAAGGGGGGGTTCGCTTGTGCTTTAATGCAGTGGCCACGGCTGGTAACCGTGTCTGAGCTTCCTGTCGCGTCACACATAGCCTCTCTCTTGTTGAGCCTGGAAGAGCCCCACCTCGGGACGTATTAGCTATCAGGTCATTTGTCACTACCTGCTGAGCACGAGCCTGGAAGGTCACAGGTCACAAGAGCCTGTGTGCGTGTGTGTGTGTGTGTTGTTGCCAAGGGGTAAGCAGAAGCGCATTCCAAGATCCTTTGTGTGTCCTCTTCAGAGCATGAGCGTAGATGGAGGCCTTCGTGGAGATTAAACAGCGGAGCGTGAAAGGTAGATCTCAACAGCAGCGGCATAGAGGGATGACGTGTGTGTGTGTGTGTGTGTGTTCACCAGAGAGAGCCTTCAGCAGGTTACGGAACAGTGGAACCTCAGACACGCTTCTGCAACTGGCCCACACATCCGAGGGAACGTTGAAGACTGGCGGTGCCCCCTATAGTTTAATGTAGGCATGGGCACCCTGCGTGCATTGGAAGGAGAACGGGGAGGCTATGGGGAGATAAGGGTGTTCTTCTCAGGTCGCCGAGCAAAAGCTGACGAGGAGCTCCCCCTGTAATTATGCCCATCTGAGGGAAAAGCCCCCCTCTGTCCGCTCATGGCCGTACCACTGGCCGCTGCGTTGCTCCAGGGACTTGACCAGTGAACCAAAGGGGTAGTGGGGCGGGGAGAAATATCTGGTCACCATGGTAACTAAGCAGCAAGGGCCAAACCGGGTCAATCACAGGCAGAATCAAGCCACCCCTGTCATTAATTACCCACAGTTCCCCCGGGGCACTGAGCTGCTTGCAACCTCTGTAAGCTGGATGGACAAGACCCAAATGTTGTGTGTGTGTGTGTGTGTGTGTGTGTGTGTGTGTGTTCAGGTGTGGCATTTGCTTTATCTGCATCTGCAACAGGGTCGGTGTCATGTTTTCCCACTAGCCTAGCAGGTATGCCACTTAGGACTGTTCAGAGACTTGCATGTCAAATAGATATGTCATGTCACTCATAATACCCCAAGCCTATTAGTTGACCTGACAAACGAAGGAGACCTTTGACCTCAAATGAAGCCTTGTTTGATTACATGTTAAGAAGGCTCATGCTTGAGCAATGTAACACAACCGCAGTTGAAACTTAAGAGGCTCTTAAGTGGCACTTGGTCAGCGAATGTGTTTGATTTGAGCAGCCCCTAACGGTCTATCCAACTTTAGGCTAAATGTTTAGTTGCTTATATAATTTGACAACATTACAAGTATCTGGCTTTTGGCTCAGATTTGAACTGTACGTGCATGTCAGGGGAAAATGTGCACACAATATAGGAGAATTAGACACATGCAGGTTTTCTCTTTTGTTATTCTTGGAATCGGCATGTATCGGCTAGAAACTCATCTGTAGAAGGATTTTAGGGGGCAGGCCAATATACATTGATTGACAGATGAGCACAGGGTAGAATGAGATGCCCCGAGGGTCTCTGCTGGGGTCTGGAAGTGCTTAAATATGCTTCTTTGCCCCCACCCCTCCAATCCCTCTATTATTGCTCTATTATTTTCTGGCTTGCTTTCCAGTGTTTTGCTAATGTTGTATTTTCTCTCTCTTTGTCATGTGTGTGCATGTGTGCGCGTGTGATCGGTCATGCGTGTTGATTTGTATATATGTGTCCCATTAAATCACTACGGTCTGTATCTGATGAAGAGCGGTGCATTGGGTTCAGCACTGAGTGCAGACAGTAACCACATGCTGAAACATCCCCCTCTCGCTGTCTGTACTCTGTCAGAGACCTCCAAATGAAAGAGGGGAGCCCTTCAGGGGTGTTGTATAAATGGCCGAAATGTTTGTAAATGGATTTGTTAGAAAACGCTTCAGAACAATTGCCAAAGCACTGAGAATGTTTAGGCATCATGACAAACGTGGCCCCTATAGCCTAACATTTTTTTTCTGTTTTTCATTAGGCTAAAATAGAGTCTGTCTATGGATGGTGAACACCAATAAGCTATGTACAATGAGCGTCAGAATGTATTTTTTGTAATGGTGTTCTTAAAAAATGTCTGCCTAATGAATAGCAGCTTGAACCGAAGCGTGCGCAGTGCCAACAAAACTGCTCTACATTTTAAGCATTTGGAAAACTTGACTTTGAGAACATGTGACGAAAACCTCAACGATTCCTGTGTTTTCCCCCCCTCGAGCTTTCATGTGCAGTGAACTCAAGTGACCCGGCTCTCTCCTGCTATTGTTCTGGGCTCTAAGGGACACTGGGTGACACATGTGGCGTTGCTTTTTCCCCGTGTTGTTTTCATGGAAATGGCAAAAGGAATGAAAGCAGCCCAAAACAAGCAACGTCACCGAACCGCTAATTATGAGCGGGAGGAGAAACGGAGGGGCTCGAGCAGGAGCAGACTGCAGTCTCATGCGCCTGCCACATGCGCACCGTCCCACTCCCATCCCCGTTTCTGTCCCAAGTCTGTTTCTCGCACCCTATACACTAAAACTCCCCCTATGCTCGCTTTATGAGTTATTGTAGACGCCCCAAGTCTCAACGTTTCATGTCTGCAGTTGCAATGTTTCTGTATTATGAGGGCTGGGCGTAAAACATCACAGGCAAAGAATAATGTCTCTCGCTTTCTTTAATCCCCCTGCACCATGACTGGAGGGAGAGCCGGTATTGACAGGAACATGGTTTATCGCCACATACGTTTGTTTGTTTACGAGTCTATTTAAACGTTAGCCATGTGTGTGTTCTGATTGCACTGTACAGTGTGTTCGGTTTGGGTGGCCATATTTCTTTAAGAATTGTTTTAAGCTTTTCATTTTATTTTATTGCGGCTATAAATCGCATTTAGGATGGAGGTTAAAAGTTCAGACACTCAAACGCACTTCTTTTTTTCATTTTTTTTTCATGCCAGACCTCCACATCCTGCTCAAAGCATAACAATATGGAGGTCAAACAGCAGAATCAACAGGTTATGCATGATTATGTTCAAGTTGGCTGACCAAAAATGACTAAAAGTAAATACAAATGATGACAAAATCTTTTGGAGATTGAAGACTCAATATAAAGTAAAGTCTCCTGTGTGTACGTTTCATGTAGATTTATTATAATATTATGGTTGTAAGACATTTCTGATCAAATATCTTGAATGAATAGCCAGCCTTTGGAGATCTCTCGGATGGACAACTGCCTTTTGATTCCCAGGTGGGGTTCAGAGAACAGGGACCTCCATGTGAGAGTTGTGTATTTAGACCTTGCTTAGGTGCGCACGTATGGAGCACTTCTGTAAATAGACAGACGGTGATGTGTTTACCATCTGTCGAGGAAGGCAGACATGATGAGAGAGGATGAAGAAGAGAGATATTTTCATGGCGTGGGAAGGCAATGGGGGTCTGAAGATTTATTACCTAGCATAAATCTAGATTCTTGTCACACAGGTCAGTCAAAACGTTATTTAGTTATAATGGCAGACTGGTGGAGGGAATACATTTACCTACATTATGGAATCGAATTGGCATGATTTGTCAGTGATGTTACAGCAATAGGAAACCTGATGGGCCCCGGCTCTGTATGTACAAAACAGCTGTTGTCATTCTGAAAACACTGCTGTCTCTTTAGCCAGATGATGCTGAGAATTGTGGATAAGAGAAATGATGTAGGCTGCCGGTTAGAAAGTGTGAGACATGCACTCATTGCATATTGGGGAGAATGCTTAACGCGTGCGGGATCAACCGTTTGTGACCCAAAGAGAATGTATGTGATCGATCAGACACAGGGGAGAGGAGTTACAGGGCATGAGACAGTGTGGTTGTGGTAGACATTAATGGCTGTGTGTTGTGTTATTTTGAGGGGACAGCAAATTTACACTGTTCTACAAGCTGTACAATCACT
>JAODUK010002245.1:0-12225 GCA_027564635.1 Typhlichthys eigenmanni
TGAATCACATTATATTTATTTGTGAATCACAAAATACATTTGTGAATTGCATGACATTTATTTGCGAATTATGACACAAATCTAACCCCATAGTGGACAGTAAGCGAATGCGTGAGTCTCAAAAACAACAATGGCGGTTCCTAAATAGGTTAACGTAGTGCTACAGTGGCATCAGTTGTATAAGAATTCATTAGAAAAGCAAATAACAGCACTAAAGGCTTTTCTAAATGTTTTCACTTCTTCTGACTGTTTAGCAAGAGTTGAACTAGCTCTGCTGGTTAACAGGACCGTCCAATCACCTGCCAAGTATTTATGGATGGCTCCACAGATGGGTTCTGTGTAAACAAGCCAACTGGCATGTCAGGTTAGTAAGCTAGCGGACTGTGAGCAGATATTTGGTGAATTTGACAGATGGTGTATTATCTTACAATCTTACAATAGACTCTACCTTTAACTGGTATGAGTTGGGTCCACTTTGGCCCCTTACAGGAAATGGTCACTGCAAAGTTATTTGGAGTGATGCCTTTTATTCCATTGTAAAGCCCTGATGGGAGGGACTCATCGTCAGACTACGTACGGGAATCTACATCACATAACATGTAATGTGACCCGATGAACGTACCCGTAAATGACCATAATCAGTCTCAAGCACAGACACATGACCTTCTCTCTTAACAAAGAGGTCTAATAGAGTCTGGGCTAGTCTCCAATCTGAGATGTATGGCACAGAACACAAGTAGTGGTTAATGAAGCTTACAAAGTGAAAGCTCAAAGCAGTCTTGCAGAGACACGAATCAGCAACAATAGAGATAAACAACTGATCATTAACATGGGTATGACACAAATTAAGAAGTGTAGACCAGAGGTGTTGTATGCATTCTGATTAATACATCAAATAATTACTGGTTATCCACCGAAACAAAGAATCGCTCCATTATTTGTCAAGTTAATCGTGCAATAAATAGTAATTAAACTGGACTTGAACACACATTCTTGCTCCCAATGAGACAACACACTTGTATGTTGTTTCTTTGGGAGTAACTTTATTTGTAATCATCTTTAAACAATGGAGTTTTTGTTTCTAAACACCAAGACACGACCAACCCCTCACTTCACTTCATGTTACTTATACATCATATTTATGTATTGGTTCTTTTTACTTGCTTGATGACAAAGGCAGATGTGCATGTAAATGTCAGTGTGAATCAATTACATATTTTTGTTTTTCCTTTAATCCTTTAACAAATAACAGAAGATCAATAAGATGACAAGCATCGACCAATCACTAGTGATGAACGTACTGTACTAACACTATGTTTTAGACTATACTGACACCTGCTGGCATATTGATGAATAGCATGTTTTAGACTTTATACTGACACCTACTGTAGAACATGTAAGCTTGACAACCTTCCGGAAATGAAGAAGTTGGCTGTTTGCATTGTCACTCATAAAGTCTATAACTGTAATTCCGATGTGATAGTGCTAGTCTATGTACTATTTTATGTTCATTTTATTTTAAGGAGTTATTACTGCTAACTGTAGCCTACTTATCTAACAGATATGTTTATCTGAAAACAGCCAGAGTATTGTTGGTAAGTTTCTCAACACATTGCACTGCATAATGCTGTGTTCAAATGGCGTAGTGTTTATCATGTTCATGTGAGATAGATAGATATATAGAGATATATATGTATGTATGTATGTATGTATGTGTATGAGAGAACGCCTCTATCTTGTGGTATTCACGACGTTGTTAAGTGGAAATTTTCTGAAAACGTCAAGTTCACGAGTTCCATTTGAATGCAGCATACGTTTAATGTCTGACTGTGAAGTAGGCGAATCTTGACACAGTTTTAGCCAGCGCTCTGTCCCAGAACGGCAGTGGACTGAACGTCAGGTTACAAAACATTGAGGAGTTGGTTAAACAACGTTCACATGGCTAACAACAACAAAGCGATATGTTTGTATTTCAGCTGTACAGAAGTACAAGATGATAGACTACCTCTGTAGGCACATAGCGCATTCTTCTAAAATTGCAGGATATGTTCACAATGGTTGTGTGTGCATTTCATATCAGAATGAGACGGCATACATTTTTGATTAAATAATATGGTAAAGAAATGGACATTTGGTCCAGTACTAAATAATGATGACAAAAACTCACAAATAGACTACTAATAAAACACCATAAGCTTCCAAATATGCGGCTACACTTCCTACATGTCATTGAGCAACAATCGCCACATCCATTAAACAGAGCAAACATCTTTTGATAGCAGCTGAAGAACGTTTTTAGGGATACGTGTCGTTCAGTAAAAAAGTTAATTGAACATTCAAAACGTTCAGTCCACTGAACGCACCCTATATTGCTTAATAGTTTCATGCAAAGAGTGAGCAGCCCCTTAAAGTGTTTAACACGCACTCACAGAACCATATTCAAAAGATACAAAAGCGATTATTTATTAATTTCAATTAAGAACATTTTATTTCATAAACATCTTCAAATAATGGTATGTCCATTGCTTTACAGTTAATTGAACATGTGTCTTTCAGCTAGCATGCTATAGAGGCATCAATACATGTTGAGGGAGTTTGCCTACAGAATCTAAGACCTCTGTAAAGGAAGCCAAAAAATAATTAAAACAATTATGTTCATTTATTGATTCATCGGTTATACATTTTCATGATATAATAGCGATATATTATTATTGGCAAATATACTATAATCCAATTGCATTTCTATACATAAATACAAAATCTGAGGTAGGGCCTCAATGATTGATGACATCTAAAATAAATAACGCATTTCACATATATATTTATATATATTATTTTCTTTTTTTACAGATCACATAGAATTCAAAACATATACTCATATATATATATATATATATGTGTATAGATATATATATAGATAGATAGATCTACTCTGTTTTTAAACCAAAATATGTTATGGCGGAGGCACATATTTATATCCATAGGCAGCAGTGCCTCCTGTATTACACACAGATAAATGACATTACCCAAGTAATTAGAAATTTAACCTATGCATTCATAGGTCACACGATTAAGTGCCCAAAAGACACAGCATAACAATAAGAATATACCATATGAGACAGACGATAAGCTACTCTGTGTTATTTTGAAATACACACAATATTCTATATTTGGAGGACATCTATAAGGCCAATGGTTACCTGAAGATGTTGTGTAACATATTGGCGAACATCGAAGAACACTGTGGGATATGAATGGCAGTATCTCGTTCTCCTAAACCAACAAATATTTTTCTTTTCTATATTTTCTCTGTTTTTACTACAACTATAAATGAAGTTATCTTTCTTTGGTTACCTTTACTGCCAAAAGTTGACCCGCAGACATGACTAATGAAAAGTTCGATATCTTTTTTTTCTGCTTAAGGAAAGTAGTGACTCCATTTTTTAAATATAAAGGTGGCATAACAAAACGTAATTGGGCATGCGAGGGCCTACAGCAGAAAGGGGTGAGGATTACCAGACGTGGACAAATCACAGCAACACAAACTGCACATGCAAGTTCTGTAATATTGAAGCAGTCAAAATGGCTCAAACCGAATCCTAAGTCCAGTTTCCTGAAAACTAAAGAAGTGTTTATTAGAAATGGCAACACGGTGACGCGTTTTCTCTTCCTTGCTAACATCGCTGAGAAGACTAAGCTAATTATTTGTTGTCTAAACAAAGCATTACATTCTATATCAGTGCACAAATTACTTTTTGTTACTGGAACAAGGGTTCTGATGTAGGATATAGATATTAAAGTTCTATCTTGCTTCTATAATTGTTTACCATTGCCATCAAGCAAGCCATTACCTTGGTAACTCACAACTGGAGCATATTAGTGTTCACAATGTAAAACCCTGGAGTGACTTCAGCTTAATTGTGTTTCTGTCTCTCTCATTTCACACTAAACCATGCACATATGATTGGAAACAAATGCAGACAAGAAACACGCAAACAAGCGCACAAAGACATACAATAATATCTCTCACACACACAGTCACAAGAGATGCACAAAATCCTAGCGAAAGCATGGCTTTCCCAGAAGCACTGTGTTCAACGACGAGGTGTTTGTGTTTACATCTTAGTTCCAGTGCTATCTTCAGCGTGATGACACTGCATGGCGTCAGCGTGATGACACTGCATGACGTCAGCGTGATGTCACTGCAGGGCTTTAGGAACTCACATGAGAAGCTCTCCAGTGCGTGCGTTATCTGTAGGCTCCATCACAACATAGTATAGCAGCCGCTCAGCAGTGTTAAACAAGCATCGGAAAGCTAACGTTATCTTCAGTTAAACTTGAAGAGAACACGCGGCGCCCAGCCACCTACACCCGAAGGATGTGTCGTCAGACGTAATACGCAAATCAACAAAGGAAACTGGTCATATTGCTGCTGGTCGCACCAGAGGGGACGGAAATGCCCCCCGCTGGAGGAATGTGGTGGCTGTCTAACCAATGCAGGTTAAAGGGAAGATGTGCTGATTCAGAGACTCCTCAGTCTCAACTACAAGTAGCCCACAAAGAACAGCTTGTCCTCATCGCAAGGCAAGTTAAGAGTTAATACCTACTTAGTTCTCTGCTTAAGAATCTGGTACGCTTCACAATAAAAGGCAGACGTGTCTCATTCCTCCAATGAAGACAAACCAAAGAATAAAATCAAACAGCAAAGATAGCACCACCTTTAGTTTGAATTATAATTTGCCTTAAATGCACAGTAAGTGACTGACATGTCATTAATTATGGCCACATGTAGACTGTGCTAGCGCTTGGCATTAGCGTTTGGTTAGTTAACTATTTTGATTCGGGCCTCGTTGTCAAACAAGGTTTTCCATAGTTTTCTTCATCAAGTCGACATAGTTGTGGCTCTGCTTTCCCGTGCTGATCATACAACTACCGTAGTTGGCAGATGGAGTCAAGTTTACCTGAGACCCTGTTTCTTGAGGGGAGACACAGAGGAGAGGAGGCATAGTTTGAAACAGCATAGCGGTCCCACCGAGCCTTATCGAGCACAAGACACAAGTACAGTTCCAGGACAGAAGGGGCCATATTGCAGCCTAGTAAATATCTCTACTCACACACGTGGCCCTGACATTAAAGGGCACGCAACAACATATCCACCTACTTTGACACGGCACACTATATACAAGACTACACAGCTAGCACATAAACACACAACCACTCGTTTTCACCTCTGCTGTAGGCACATAATACTGCATCGTACTGTAGACCTACTGGTGATGCATTTTTAAAATTACATGATTTGACTATTTCACAACACATGCTCTACTGCAACGAAATGCTGGCTAAAATAGATGCACACAGGGACTTTTTTAATGCCTAAGAAGGGCATTTATTTATTATTTATTATTTTAAATAGCCGTGTTTGCACACGGCCCACTACAAACGGGAGGTTAGCTTATGCCATGGGGTTCTTATCTTAGAAATGTGCTTTACCTATATTCATTGAGCTATAATACGACTGAGGACTGGAAATAGAATTCCTAAGTAAAGGGAAAAGGTAAATTGCAAAAGAGTTTTAGAGAGAACATGTACATAACAGAGATCGGTATAGATAGATGGATAGATAGATAGATAGATAGATGGATAAATAGATAATCTACAATACGAAAAGTCTTTTTAACGCCAAGGTGTACCTCACAAAAATGGTAACCAGGGTCCATTCTCTAACCTAGTAGGGACCAGAGGCACAAATTGCAGGTATTGTAATCTAGTGTGAAAAAGCATGAGACACGTTTATATAGAGGAACAAAATGATAGCAGTGCATTATGCTTTTTCCCCCCCCTTAGGCAGTAACTAATATTAATATTGCCTTAATTTAATTCTGTATACAAATATTAGAGAAACCATTTTCTTTTTCTGTTCCTGTATCTACTTGCCTTGCACCAAGACGGGGGTGGACACACAATGTGTAACAATGGCAAACACACAACTGTAACCACACACACTCACAGACAAAGACACAAAAAACTCCATAGGGAGCAGCTATGGCGTATACTGTATTGCAAGTGCAGTCAACTGTGCATTTCGCGACACACGCACGCACACACACGCAAGTACACACTCACGCAAGTACACACACACGCAAGCACACACACACGCAAGCACACACACAATTTAGATTTTTCTCGACCAAAGATCCCTGGAATCAGTTTTTTTTTTTGTTTGTTGTTGTTGATGTTGTTTTTTGGAATATTCGGCAGCCATGTTTGGAAGGCTGCAGCAGCCCTGTTTAACAGAGCACAGCAAAGCATTGTGGGTAGCGAGAGCGCCCCTCCATGTGCCTCCCCCCCTGCACACACACACACACACACACACACGCACACTCCCTCTCTCCAGAAAAGGAGAGAGGAAGTGGGAAGGAGTGAAGTTCCTCCCTTGTTCACTTTCATCCGATGCAGGAGGTCAGGGGATGCCGAGAGGGGAAGGTGTCTCTACTGGTAGGAGCCCAGCTGGAAGTCCTTGGGGGGCAGCTTGAGGCCCAGGGAGTTGGTCCCCAGCGGGTCCATCATGTTCCGGTAGCGTTCGCCACGATGCTTGGTCAGGAAGGGCCCCCAGTCGGGCTGCGGCGAGCAGACCAGCTTCAGGCGCTGTGGAGGGAAGACACACGGCACAGAGCTGGGTCACAATACCTAGGCAAGCTAGCTACCCTGTAAGCTAGCTAGCTACTCTGTTAGCTACTATGTTAGCGGGCTAGCTACCTTGTTAGAGGACTAGTTACCCTGTTGGCAAGCTAGCTACCTTGTTAAAGGGCTAGCTACCATGTTAGCTACCTTGTTAGCAGGCTAGCTACCTTCTTAGTGGGCTAGCTACCCTGTTAGCTACCTTGTTAGCAGGCTAGCTACCTTGTTAGCAGGCTAGCTAACTTGTTAACAAAATAGCTAAGCTGTAAGCAGGCTAGGTACCCTGTTAGTTACCTTGTTAGCAGGCTAGCAACATTGTTAGCAGGCTAGCTATGCTGTTAGCAGGCTAGCCACTTTGTCAGAGGGCTAGCTACCCTGTTAGCTACCTTGTTAGCAAGCTAGCTACATTGTTAGCAGGCTAGCTACCCTGTTAGCAGGCTAGTTACACTGTTAGCTAACTTGATAGCAAGCTAGCTGCGTTGTTAGCATCCAGCCACGCCATACTCTGTGTGTGTGTGTGTGTGTGTGTGTGTGTGTGTGTGTGTGTGTGTGTGTGCATGTGTGAGAGAGAGAGAGAAAGTGCATGTCTGTGTGTATATGAGAGTGTGTGTGTGCGTGCACCTCAATGAAGGTCCCAGGAGCCAGGTACATCTTAATAACAAACATGATGGGGATCCAGATGACAGAGCAGATGACCATCAGCCAGCCCATCACCATGGACCAGGTGGGGTATGTGTAGTCCTCATAGGTCATCCCCTTCCACTGGTACAGGCTCAGACCCAGGATGCCCTGGGGGAGGGAGGGGGGGGAGAGGGAAAGAGAGAGATCCAGAGATGAGTCCACTACACATACTGTATAATGTATGTACATGTACACAGCATTGTCTTTTCAGCCCACACATAAACCATCAAACAGGTTTCATGTAAGCTGTTTGATGAGCTGAGATAGCTGTCTTTGTTAGTAAGGAGGTCTGGCAAGTTAAAAAGGTGAGAAACACGGTAATATTAACATTGGAGGAGTACAAATAATATAGTCCTGGCATTATGCTAAATACAGCAATAACTCCCAAATGAATGTAATACTTATTAATTATTATGTAAACATGGAAACATAGGAACAACTTGAGACAAAATAAATGAAATAAAACCATGTAGGAGAAATAATTTTCACTCTTTATAGCTGGGATTGGGAACAGCCTGCTCCCTACGTACGGCAAATCGTTATGTTTGGAGGCAGCAGGCAAGAAGGGAAACATACGGTCAGAATGGTGGGAGTCACAAAGGCCCAGCACAGTCTCCAGAAGCGATTGGGCTGGAAACCTATCATCATCTCGATGTCCTCACAGAACCTCTGCAGACCTGCCCAGAGGGATAGAGATGAGAAAGAGAGGAGAGAGAGAGGAGACACATTGTGTCAAGCACACAGAGGTCCTCTGCAAATCAAGTCACTTTCCCGCCCTCGAGATGAAGAGCTGAGATAGCGGATGGCTCCATTGCTCTGCCTCTATTGACAGAATCAAGAGCCACGCAGTTATTGCTCCAATGTCACTGGCCTCGCAACTGTGCAGTGCAGTGCCACTTATGTGACAACAGCGGCACCAAGTGGTGAAATAACATACTACATCGGACAACAATAGGTTCAGATCAAAAACGCCCTCCATAGTTGAAGAGCCTTTAGAAGTTATGAACCTAACTAGAAAATGCTCTTCAGCTCTGGAGGGTGTTTGAGTAGCTGAGACCATGTTTCTGGATCTCACCGGTGGCAGGAAAACTCACCGTAGAGGTACGAGATGCCCACCAGCTCAAAGATGGCGATGATCACCAGAGAATAAGAGGCAGCGAATGTGTCAACCAACTGCAACATATACATGCCATTCTGTTCACACACACACACAGACACACGCACAGACACGCACGCACGTGAAATATTGTCTTATGTTAAAGGGCAAGTTCACCTTTTCAACCCAAACCTTGTGACAATGTGATAGCTTTATTATTGAGAAACCTATACGTTCCTGCTGATACTGATGACATAAACCCTCCACCCTGTAGCTTCCCTATCTCAGTATCAAGTCCTCTATCCGTCAGAGCTCAACCAGCATCTCTCAGGTGCATTCGTCTGCCATTGACTGCTTGACCTGACTTTCAGCACAGAAACATCAAGCAGACACGTGTGAAACGTTCATGGAAATACTGCCAGTGTATTTTTGAAAAGCCACAGAGGCTGCTTTCCATGCGGTTTTACACCACAATAGTGCAATCGCTACTGCTAACAATGTGTTTGTTTTCTTCTAGTGCAGACAGGCTTGGCCAGCTTCCAGAGGGAACATATCAGGTTTCTCAATGCTAAGGCTGTCCGTGAGGCTGTCCGCTGGTGCCAGAAAGTACGTACCTCCGTGATCATTGGAAATCCCAGGAAGAAGAACGAAGCGCAGCAGACGAGAGTGAATTGCGGTTTGTGTTTCCTCAGGTACTTCGGGAACTCATCTGAAACCGAAGTCACTATGGTCTCAATGGTGGCAAACTGGAGACGCACAGCCCGACATGGAGGACAACAGCCAACATGGAGGACAAGGTGAAGGGAGGGAAATGGAGAAGGTGGTTAATACCAAAAGCTGTAGTGGTAACACCAATGGAAAGCCAATGAACAGAAAGAATAGTCACGTTGAGGGAAGGAAAGTTTGTGTGTGGGTATGTACTAGGGATAGCACGATACAGTTTTTTCAGTCCCGATACCGATACAGATACCAGCACTTCTGATCTGGATCTGATTCCAGTGTTAAATTATGTTTTAAGTTAAGTTGCAAAGTATATGACAGCCAATCTCTATTTTAGGACTTAGATGTATTTTATAAGCCTGCTGCTGATAGCATGGCCTGGGTAGGTTAGACATGGCTGATGCTTGACAGTAGACCTACGTATGTAAATTTGTTTAATTGGATAATCCCCATGGATCAGTAACAACTGTCCATTTGTCACCGATACTGATCCAGCTATTTAAGTCAGTATCGGACCGATTTCCGATCTCAGTATCGTATCGGTACCATCCCTAGTATGTACACTACATATGTATGTGTGTGTGTGTGTATGTCTGTGTCATACAGAGGCAATAACACTGACATTTGGACAGGTATTTAAATGTAAATATACCTGTTCTGCACTCACACAAACACCCACTAGTGTAGGCTTCGTATAAAACTAGCAGTATAGAGATGTTGTTAACATGTTACTTTGGGCTAATATGTGTGTGCAGCATTCCTACATACAGTAGCAGTATAATACCATAACAACCAGAAGGAAAGATCAATCGGGGGGAACAGTAATACATGTAATAATAAAGTAATAATTGGTTACCATGGTATCCAAGCCCAGGGTCAGCAGCATCAGGAAGAATATGATGGCCCAGAAAGGTGAAAGGGGAAGTCTGGTGAGAGCCTCTGGATACACCACAAATGCTATGCCTGGACCTACACACACACACGCACACGCACATGCACACACATGCACATGCACACGATCGCACAGACACACACGCACACAAGCACGCACGCACACACAAAACAAAACGCGGACACACTTAAACACACATAAACACACACACACACACACACACACACACATGCAGACATGCTCCCTTTGTGTTCAGCTGACCACCCTGATAAATGAAAGCCACCGGATGTAAATTCTACTCTCTTTAGGACCTGAGAGTATGTAGTCACCGTTACAGGCAGACTTGACCACAGCTGCTATAGCAGAGCCGGGTCTCATGTCCCTCTTGGTAAATGATCACAATCCTACATACTGGAGCTTTAATGAATCCTATTGAGCTCAACTGTGTCTGTTGCTCAGTGGATCCAGAGGGTCTCTATCTCCGTGGCCAGAGGGTTTCTATCTCTATGGCCAGAGGGTTTCTATCTCCGTGGCCAGAGGGTTTCTATCTCCGTGGCCAGAGGGTTTCTATCTCCGTTGCCAGAGGGTTTCTATCTCCATTGCCAGAGGGTCTCTATCTCCATTGCCAGAGGGTTTCTATCTCTGTGGCCAGAGGGTCTCTATCTCCGTGGCCAGAGGGTCTCTATCTCTGGCCAGAGGGTCTCTATCTCTGTGGTCAGAGGGTATCTCTTACCTTCATCTGCCACCTGTTCTATAGGGACCTTCAGCTCGTGTGCCATGAAGCCAATGACAGAGAAGATGACGAAGCCGGCAAAGATGCTGGTGGCACTGTTCGTACAGGTCACTATAATAGTGTCCCTGGAAGAAGAGTTGAGACAGAAATGTTATGATCCCCTAAGCTTGTACAAGAAGACAGTCATCATCCAAACGTGCTTTACGACTACAAACTGCAGCATGCTAAAGCGATTATGTGCTCATGCAAGCACAGGCTGTAAGTAATTTAATATAGACAATCAGCCATTGACATAATGATGAGTCATCGTATTCTGGTGGTGTGACCTAACGTCCAGGCTACATCGAACACGTTATGTATGTGGAACGGACGCTGCAATACTCTTCCGTAATAACGTAATAATCATGTAATAACCAGTGGAGCCAGCTACGCTCGGCGTGAAAGCAATGTGTGCAGAGAAAATACGCTGCGGAGATCCGCTGTACATTCAGTCGTAAAGTGTCAATGTTTATTTTTTATTAATTTACTTGCTGCAATTAATCTTTCACCAGAAGAGAGTTAGCCATGCCCATGGGCGGGTCTGTCGGACAGCTGACCCACTACACCCCTGCTGACCCCTACATTCTTCCGGGTATGATCAACAAAATGTTGCTTGGCTGTCCCGTGACTTTGAATCCAAATCCACAGTATAGTTGTTAGCTTGTTGCATGGCTTCAGGATATTTGAAAGATCTGTAGGCTACATCCAGTCTGTCTAGGTGGGATATAGCTGTCTATGTTGTCTACATGTCCCATAAAAAACATCCTTTCTACATTTTTACAATGAATATAAGTTTACAATGAACAGATTTGGTCTAGAGATAGTTGAATTGATTCTTGTTTGTCTGACAAAGTGCGGCGCAGAGAAACATTTTGGCCTTCTGATTAGTCAGATTGCACTGTCAAAGGCAAGGGGGGGTCAGGTACGCTGTCACATGGGTGGCAGTGAAAGTCAGGGGCCTCGACGGACCAGACTCTGGCAGCAGAAGCTGGCTCTGGGGACGTGGAACGTGTGGAGATTGGGGACATTGATCCTGAGTGGGCAATATTCAAAGCTTCCATTGCTGAAGCTGCGGCGAAGAGCTGTGGTCTCAAGGTCATAGGTGCCTCAAGGGGCGGTAACCCTCGAACATCTTGGTGGACACCGGTGGTCAGGGAAGCTGTCCGACTGAAGAAAGAGGCCTTTCAGGACATGTTGTCCCAGAAGTCTCTGGAGACGGTTAAAGGGTACTGACTGGAAGAAGGAAAGAAGCGGGTGTGGGAGAAGTCATGGAGAAAGACTTTCGGTCAGCCAAAGACTTTCGGTCCGCCACCTCAGGAGGGGGAAGCGGGGAACCATCCAAGCTGTGTACAGTAAGGATGGGACACTGTTGACCTCAATTGA
>JAODUK010002246.1:0-12223 GCA_027564635.1 Typhlichthys eigenmanni
TTCCTTTTTCTATTAGAGCGTCTTCCACCATTTAGACATTTAAGTCTCTTTTACCTTCAGCGTTTGAGTCAGCTTTGGGACACCTATGCTGTTCATGCTCATGTCTATTTATTCTTGTTTTATACTAAATGTTTCATTCTTGTTGGGATCATGTTGTATAGCACCTCAGTCAACATGGGCGTTGCACATTATAAATATATTAACTTTTTTTGACTAATAAATACTTTACCTTATCTGCTGTAAAATACTATTACTGCTAAGTGTCTGCTAAGCAGGACATGCAGCAGGACTGCGTTGTAGGTCTTCATTAACTATGTTATGTAATAAGAAGACAACCTTATTTCAGTTTTAAAAGTATAAAATAAGTGGGACAGCAGTCAACTCCTTCGTTGTCGTCGGTCAGCTGCGTGGAGCCTCTGATATTGTGAAGAACAAAAGCCCAGAACACATGCGATCAAAGGTGACCCAGTATTCTGCTGTCAGTTATATATAGAACAACGCTATGCTAGATCCCAGGTTACGTTACTTGCTATGCGCAAAGTGGCTTAGTTGCTCGACAACAGTCTTAACAGCATCGTGTTATCACTGCTGTTTAAATGTATTATAGGCCGCCAGCATAGTCCGGTGCAGCAGAAGAGAACATTATGGAACAACAGGATGCAGAATGGGACATCGTGTAATTAAGTGATTTGTGGGACAATACCAATACCAATGTTCAAAAGAACAATTTGGCCAATGCTGATATACCGATGTTAAAATGTCATTTTGGCCGATACAGATGTTGGCAACACACTCCCATATTGCTGACATTCTTTTTCACTTTTATTATAAAACAAACCACGTGTTCATGGCACCGGTTGACCTCTTGCAGTCGTGTCCAGCCAGTGATTTGTACGAGTATCATAGTGCCACTTATTGGATCTTCTCCAATTTAGCATGTAGACAGTGCAAAGGTGATAAGTGATGCAGAGCAGATACATATGGGCCCCTGCCATTGGTTAGTGTCATCTCATCTGCTGATAGGCCAAGTGCAGCAGACAAGGCCAATATCAGCCAATACCGATGCACAGATCAGCGCATGCATAAACATAACAGGACCAGAGAGAAGAAAACAGCAGGAATGATAAATCAGGTGGAGCTTTGAAAAGCTGCTGGTGGAAGTCAACGTAAACGAACCAACGTACGAGCTAAGAATAGGCCATATTAGCATGACAACCAAACAGGAACAATGAAAGAGATGAGAGGAGAGGAGAGGGGAGGGAGGGGAGGGGAGGAGAGGAGAGGAGAGGAGAGGGAGGGGAGGGGAGGAGAGGAGAGGAGAGGAGAGGAGAGGAGAGAGGAGGAAAGGAGAGCAGAGAGGAGGAGAGGAGAGGAGAAGAGAGGAGAGAGCAGGGAGTGTGTGTACTGTATACCTGCTCCTCTTTGGTGTAGAGCTGGAAGCACTGTGCCAGGGAGCAGGTCTGAGGCTGCAGGTGTTGCTCCTTCATATGACGCACGCTCTCCGCATCGGGGATGTACTCGTCCTCCGTGCGCTTAAACAGACTGGGGACACAACACACAAACACACACACACAGGTCATGGAGAGGTCACACACAGACACAACACACAAACACACACACACAGGTCATGGAGAGGTCTCACACAGACACAACACACAAACACACACACAGGTCATGGAGAGGTCACACACAGACGCAACACACAAACACACAGGTCATGGAGAGGTCACACACAGACACAACATACAAACATACAGGTCATGGAAAGGTCACACGCACAGACACACACAATCACATGCATGCACACACACACACTGATCAGATAGTTGGCCAGAGGGACGTGACTTAAAGCCACAGGTTGACCTGTTGGAAGCACGGTAGGGGGTGTGACTCACTAGTCTTTCGTTTCCTTGTCCCATTCCACCACGATTTTGACGTGCGGGGGACCACCAGGACCGCACGACTTGTACGCCCTGGTTAGACGTGACACCGATGACGTTAAACAGCCAACCAGGGCAAGAGAACTAAATACTATAATAATAATAATAATAATAATAATAATAATAATAATAAAACTATTATTTATAAAGCAACTTTAAAGGCTTACAGTTTTTACAAACAGTTTACAAAATGCAGAATGTCAGAATACAATGCAATTACAGTACATTTACATTCAGTACATTTACTACATTGACCATGAATACCATTAAACCCTTAATAACATTTGAGCATTCTTTTCTGAAAATGCAATACTTCTTAAAGAACAAATCTATAAAATATTATATCTATAGCTTGCCTGGTCTATACAAAAGTTATTTCTGGAAATGTCATTTCTTATAATACATCCATGGTCAGTACAAGGATCAATACATGTTCCCCATATACGGTAAGATGAATCAATGCGGCACAGAAAGGCTGGTTAGTGAGGAAGCGCTGACACCTAGTGGTGCAGAGAGGTATTACCTTTCCACAGACGGATGGCAGAGAGGTTGGTCCTCTTGAGGAAGAAGATATGTAATACCAACCACGCCCACCACACGCAAACTGAACGGCCCCGCCTAAAGGCAACCAGGTGTACAACACATGTAAAATCATGAGACATTGATTTCTTAGTGAAGCTTTCTTTACTTAAAAGGTGACTTGAAAGTAACTACTTCCCAGTAAGACTGGAATTAAACTATTAAACTATTAAAACATATTTTAATAGCTGGTAGTACTAATATGTGAATAAAAAGTATTACTACCTAATACAGTTTGTTTAGTAAAACTAATATGGGTACTAGTAACTATTGGACTAAGTACTAGATTATGTTAAACAATGACATATTAGTCGGTCATATAGTGACTGTAAAGTAATGTCCTGTCTCTCTGTTACACACCTGAACAAAGACTCCTGGGCGGAGAAAATGTCGCATCTTTTCCACAATCTCTTTCTGCAATCCCTCCCATGTCACAGAGCGCTCCAGGAAAAGCACAAAGGGATTCCCGAACCTGAAAAAGCCGCGTTGCACCATATTATCACACCTCCAATTCAACTGTAAACCAGGTATCAAATGCACTAGTGTAACTAGTGGCCAGCCGGTAGCACTTTGCAGTAAGTTACGTAAACCTCGCTCTCCGACACCTCAGGAGCGCTCTAGTGACAGACGCTAGGACCCTTTAGCCTCTCTTGCTAAGACGTTCGAGTGGGGTTTGAGTCCCGGCAGGGTGGGACGGACCGCCATCACACTGGTGCCGTCCGTGACCCGGATGGGAGTGTGGATTAGGTTGGTGAGCGTAACAATGGCCGGCTGGTTAGTGCAGGGCTGTTATACCTCCGTCTCCGACACCTCAAAGGACCCGACGTAGGCCAGGGCCCACTGGGTTTTAGGCTGCCTTGTAGCTTGTCTGCTCGCTACACGGGAGAGTGGTTCGAGTCCCAGGTGGGGATGACCCCAGTTACACTATATCATAGGAAGTCTATTGGTCAAAGATTTTCCACTCCAAGGATTGAAGCCGCTCCATAGGGTCTGTGTGCTTCCTTGAATATGGCTGACCCCACCTGCACCCTAATATTTTTAGTTTGTTGTTGTTGTTTTTTGTTTTAGAGATGGTGGGAATGGGACTCCTGATGTTTGTTTGTGATTGGAGGGTTGGGATGATGAGTGTAACATGAGTGGTAGTATTACTTTTTTTTATTTATATATTGTGTTGTTTTTACTCATTTTGTATTGTTTTTAATGAGGTTGTAGTGTGAAGCACTTTGTTACATTAATTTGTATGAAAAGTGCTATATAAATAAAGATTGATTTATACACAATGGAAATATGCTGTTAAGCTTATACATTTGTTTCCTTTTGATGTGTCTTGTAGTACATCTATATTAACCAACAATTATATATTAACAATAAATAAAGGAAGGAAATCAATCAGTCAATCAATCAATCAAAAGTATATAATGTAATTCTATATATTTACATTCTGTATGAATATTCTGTAAACATTAAATACAGTATATGTACACACATTTGATTACAGATATGTAGTATACTGTAGATACAGAAATATAATTAATAGTGTCACTTCTTCTAAACCTAGTTCCACCCACTGATATGCAGCATTCATTTGGTCACTGTATTTAATTGACCCTTTTTCAGACTCCATTGTTCCAGCCCGTCTGCAACCAAACAGAATATTTTACCCTCATTGCATCAGCTGATATCTAAGCTGATGCAATGTTGTTAGGGTAAAATATTCCATGGTCAAAATATAAAGGTACTGAGTTGAAACATCTATAGACGTCTAACTTCAGTGGGCCTTATTTTAACGATCTAAAGCGCATTGGTCTAAAGCGCAAAGCGCAAACTGAATTTAGGGCGTTATCAAAACCATGTTTGTTATTGTAACGGCAGATAAACGGTCAGTACACCGGGCGCATGGTTCAAAAGGGTTGGACTTCCTATCTTCATTATTCATGGGTGTGTTTTCGGCGTAACATACGATAAACAAATCCGAGTGTCATCTCCCATTCCCTTTAAATATCCAGGCGTGCTTTCATCATAGGTGGATTGCTATTACACCAGCAGGTTTGTGGCAGTGCTGGAGCAGACCATCTAGGCAATAGCAAGATTCCTAAAATATGTGTATGTAGGTTAATACACACTAATGATATTTCACATTGTACTCTTTTAAATTTTAATCTTTTGCATATTTGTGCACTCCTGCACGTCCCTGTGTGTGTAACATGTGTACACAAGTTGTGCACCTGCCTTAAGCGATGCTATATTGATAATGTGCCATGCGTTGACTTTAGACCAGGTCCATTTTCAGCTGATCAATTGCGCAATCACTTTCTGCTGCCTCAATATAGCAATGCATCAGCAATGCGCTAGAGCTAGATCACACCTCATGTTTAGACCAACACACCCATGGGCGCTCAAATGGGCGCAAGTGCATTTGCTATGCAACTTGGGTGCTGGATGGGAAAATTACATCTGCGTTGGCCTGAAACTATAAAGACACTTCCGTTCCCGCTTTGCGCCAAGTGTAAGATAAGGCCTAGTATCTTTATATTTGTGACCATACATTTTTTTTCTATCCTTTTCTATCTTTAAAGAATCAATCTGTAACCTCTGTACATGCTACGTGACGCCATTGGTCATGTGACAGATGTCAGGTAATGAGGTCATCAGCCTCTTCCATCAATTTGCACTACTACTGGTGCTGAGTGTCTGAGACATAGACCCCTGTAAGCTTAACAACACTAGTGGAGTGTAGAATTTCACTTTAGGTTTAACGTCCACTTTGATTATTGAGTTATGTTGCTGGTCGTAATGCATGTCAGTCAAAATACCTCTCCTGCCAAGTAGGCGGGTCTTGACGCAGTTAGCCAGCTGTGTTCCAGACTTTATGCAAGTAAAGGTTGGCTCAGCGAGACTAGACAAGTAAAGGTTGGCTCAGCGAGACTAGACAAGTAAAGGCTAACTCTGCGAGACTAGTCAAGTAAAGGCTGGCTCAGCGAGACTAGACAAGTAAAGGTTGGCTCAGCGAGACTAGACAAGTAAAGGCTAACTCTGCGAGACTAGTCAAGTAAAGGCTGGTTCAGCGAGACTAGACAATGATAGGCTAACTCAGCCAGACTAGCCTACCTGCGACCTTGCTGGCCACCACAGGCTCTGTTGCAGACCAACACGACGATCTTCTCTGCCTGAGTGCTGTTCTTGTTGGGGCTGGCAGGGGGTGTGGATGGCTCCTGGATCTGGGAGCTCATTCTGTTGTTGTCTGTGCTGTACTTCACGTTGTTCTGGTTCAGGTTGGCGTGAGGGCTCCCTGGAGGAACAACATGTTAAGGAACATGTTAAGGACCATGCTAAGGAACACGTTAAGGAACACTTTAAGGAACATGCTAAGGAACACGTTAAGGAACATGTTGATACACAACAGAAATTTTCCAGCTAGCTAACTTAGAAGTAGAAGTACCTTAGTAGAGGTAGAAGTACTAACATGTATCTGCTGTTGTAGAAGTATTAACATGTATCTGCTGTAGTAGAAGTACTAACGTGTATCTGCTGCAGTAGAAGTACTAACATGTATCTGCTACAGTAGACGTACTAACGTGTATCTGCTGCAGTAGAAGTACTAACGTGTATCTGCTGCAGTAGAAGTATTAACATGTATCTGCTGCAGTAGAAGTACTCTATCTCTGTGGCCCAACACGCCACAGAGATACAGGGACAACATGTCTGACCTCCTCTCTGTGAGCGGATCTGCTCCGGCCGGAACATCTCGGGCGTCTCGAACGCAAAGATAGAGTCGCTCTCCTGGATTATCTCCAGGTCATCGTCATCATCGCAGAACGAGCGGTGAAAGCCGTCGAAGTACATTTCCGTCAGGACGATCTACACATGGACAACAACAATAGCAGGGAGTGTATTTACCTTGAGACTGAACTGTCCATTTATGACGTTATGCTGATTTCTAACGCTACTGTCTCAAACACCATCAATCAAACTAGAAGGTGTCCAGGTGTGAAACAGATACACACTGTGGCGGGGCAGGGGTGGTGATGATGGAGATGATGCTGATAGAAGGGGAGATGGGGGAGGGGGGTGGAGGGAGGAGGGGTACCTGCTGGGGGGGGATCTTGGTCTCCTGCGCCACAGCGTGCCTCAGCCGGGACACAGTGCCAGAGAGAGGCACGGCCACGCCCACCCGCATGCAGTGGGAACACTTTCCCTGGTAGACCACCGTCACATAGAGGGGCCTGCACACACACACACAGACACACGCACACACACACACACACACACGCACACGTCTACATTGAACCATGTGACTTGTGATGTTCAAACTTACATTAGACACTCTTTGCTAGACTAGGCTATAAAATAAACTAGGCTATATGCTAGGATTTATGATAGGCTATAGGCTAGGCTATAGGCTAGACTATAGGCTAGGATTTATGATAGGCTATAGGCTAGGCTATATGCTAGGCTAGGCTATATGCTAGGATTTATGATATAGGCTAGACTAGGCTATTTGCTAGGCTATAGGCTAGGCTAGGCTATATGATAGGCTATTAGATAGGCTATTAGCTAGGCTATAGGCTAGGCTATAGGCTAGGCTAGACTAGACTAGGCTATAAAATATACTAGGCTAGGCTATATGCTAGGATTTATACTAGGCTATAGGCTAGGCTATAATCTATCTAGGCTCTAGGCTATAGGCTAGGCTAGACTATAACATAGGTTATAAAATAGGCTATAGCTAGGCTCTAGGCTAGGCTAGGCTATGCTATGCTAGGCTATGACTAGGCTAGGCTATAGACTATGCTATATGCTAGGCTAGGCTATGTTATAGGCTATGCTACAGGCTAGGCTATAGGCTAGGTTGGGCTACAGGCTAGGCTAGGCTATAGGCTATGCTATAGGCTAGGCTATAGACTATGCTATACGCTAGGTTATGCTACAGGCTAGGCTATAGGCTAGGCTAGGCTATAGGCTATTCTATAGGCTAGGCTACAGGCTAGGCTAGGCAATAGACTATGCTATAGGCTAGGCCAGGCTATAGGCTAGGCTACAGGCTAGGCTAGACCAGTCCTGTGCGGTACCTTGTATGGGGCACGGGGATGGGCAGTGAAATACAGAGGAAAGGATCAAAGGTGTTGCTTTGTTTCTGGCAGTGAGGGCAGGTAAGAGAGGACCTGTGAGACACACAGGAGAGTTAGGACTCAAGGGGGGCATCCACGTTAATCGTTACCGGCATATAACGATACCGTCATTCTCCAGAACGCGTGGTAACTTGGAGTTCAAATCAAAACAATATCCCTCGGCGGCACTGCCCCGCACATCGAAACACATTGTGAAACAAAGCGCAGTATTTAGGACTTTGTTGTTGTTAGCGTGTTCGCCGCTTTGTTTGTGTTCCTATTTTGGGATACTGGGTGAATTTGTGTGTTAGCTTACAATTATCTTGCAACAGCTAATCATCTAACATAGTGTTTGTAGTGATAACACTCACCTGTATTGAGCCTGGAAGAGCTCCTGTACGAAGGAGCTAGGTGCTGGAAGTGGAGTCCCTTCCGTCGGAGTTCTTTCTTCCAAAGGAAGCTGAAGAGCGAGACAAATAAAGTACATTTGCTGGATATTTTCCATCCACCCTGGATCTCACCATCTACAGTATATCTCTATCCATTCACCAGAGGCACCACTTATTCCAGACGATATTTCACCATTTAATATTAATAATAATAATAATAATACATTTTTATTTCAGGATGCTTTTCAAAACACTCGCACAAAACATTGCACATTGTAAATAGGCAAATAAAAATATCTACTGTATATGAAACATTTTGCTAAGATATAGTATAGTATTAGACATGTAGGAATATACATTTTAGAAATAATATATAATTAAATTGAAAGTTTGGGGAAATCTATACAGAATAAAATAATAATACATGCTTGTTGGGAGGGCAGGGGAGTCACTGAGAGTGGAACAAAGGGTTAAGTGTTATAGGTAACATTGAAGAGATGTGCTGGAGAAGATGAGCATGTGATGTGACACGGTGAACAGCATTATATCACTTAGAAAGCATGTGATCATTTCCATGCTTTACTGTTAGCTGGGTGTACATTTGCTCTGAGGACCAGACCGATGCAGTGAAATGTGATTCCCCTTACATCCATTATGAACGCTTCTACCTTTTACTATCCTCGGCATGGTCCTTCTCTCAGTGAAATGAGAGAAAATGAGAGAGAATGGAGCAAATCCAGAGGTGCCAATGGACGCCACTTCCTTTGATGTTTAGAAGGGGGTGGGGGGGGGGGGTGAGGGGACTTTCCATCCTCTGCAGACCAGAACAACCCAGCGTTCTATGCATGTCAACGGGGAGGTCCTCGGATTTTACCAACACATTGCCCATTATTTCTCTCTGGGGGCATTAATGCGTTTTTGCAGCATATTAGATTCATTTCCAAGTACCTGCTACGATCAATCTGAGGCCACAACGACATGTCTGTAGTTTCTGTTTTGAGGTAAATGGACTTGGATGCATGGTAGATTGTATCTGTCTGAGTGCTGCCTCCTCAGAAAAATGTAGCTGAGACTAGAAGCAGTTACATTTTGGCTCCCATAGAATTACATTGCTCTCTTGATTCTATTTCATCTATTTCTTTATCGTTATATTCCAAAACCTCTGGTTAAATCTTTTGTTAGCATTTACAGTAGTTACCTTTACCTTTGAACCACAAAACGGTTATATTAGATACAAGGTGACATGGCCTTCTCAAGGGCTGCTCCCAGGCTTTGGATTGAACTCCCACAATGCACCTGTGACTGTTAGCATCTTCATCCACCGCCTCAAGTCTCATATGTCACATCAAGCCTACCCCTAGCCTAGCCCCTTCCCTGTGTTGTATGATTCCTCTCTCTGTTACCTGTGTGCATGCTATGTCCCTGTTATGATACCTGTTATATTACCCGTGCATGTTATGATACCTGTTATATTACCTGTGCATGATATGATACCTGTTACATTACCTGTGCATGTTATGAACCTGTTATGTTACCTGTGCATGTTATGATACCTGTTATATTACCTGTTATATTACCTGTGCATGTTATGACACCTGTTATATTACCTGTGCATGTTATGATACCTGTTACATTACCTGTGCATGTTATGATACCTGTTATATTACCTGTGCATGTTATGACACCTGTTATATTACCTGTGTGCATGCTATGTCCCTGTTATGATACCTGTTATATTACCCGTGCATGTTATGACACCTGTTATGTTACCTGTGCATGTTATGTTATATTACCTGTCCCTGTTATGATACCTGTCCGTGTTATATTATCTGCACATGCTATGTTATATCTCTCTAAGGCCGCCTATTATGTAAATATTATACAATATTATGAATATGTATTGTGAATCATTATGTGTGTTAGACACACTCACTAGTACAGAGCACACCTGAGGAGTGCGAGGTGGAGCTCAGGTCCTGGTGTAACTGTGGCAAACTGGAAGCTGTGCATTGAGATAACTGTCACTCTGACACCTCAAAGACACTCTGGCGACACACGCTACATCCCACTGGCTTTTAGCGTGTCTTGTTAAGTGTCTGTTCTCTACACGGAGGAGCAGGGTCACACTGGCCGTTAAAGTCATAGGTCTAAGTATGGTTAGGACTCTACAAATGTATTATTAGTATATTACATTATTGTTAGTTTTATATTGCATTATAGTTATTATTGTATTATATTACTGTATATTCATTGTTATTATTATTATTACTTATTATTCATATTAATATAATTATTATTACCTTGACGGGCGGTCTGCTGTCTGCGTGCACGATGTTGTTGAGGTCCTCGTGGACTCGGTCCAGCAGCCACAGCAGGAACTCCTGGGCGTCATGTTGACAGTTGCCCTTGAACTGCAGGGCGCTCTTGGACACCACATTCTGGAGGGCACACGGCAGGTGAAGCCACTCGAGGTACGTTCAAACAAGCAAACAAAGCTAACGTACTCAAATTGCATACACATACTGCATATAGATACACACATACTGTGTGTTTGTGTGTGTGTGTGTGTATATATATATATATATATATATACACACACACACAGACATATATATACACATACATATATATATACACATACATATATATACACATACATATATATATATATATACATATATACACGCACAGTATATACATATATATTAGGCCTTGTATATGTATACATACATATACAGTATATACTGCATATATATACTGTAGATATACACACACAGAATATACATAAACATTAGGCCTTGTATGTATACATATTTAAATATATTGGAACGCTGCTCATTGAGACATGACAACATAGTATGGACTGAGATATTTATGACAGCACATGTTTACTGGTGATGTGGTGCCAGATGATGTGATGTAACGGGATACATGTGGCAGACTGTCTTCTTGGTGACATTGTCTCATAATCTGGCACTGTCTGGCACTGCATTTGTATTGCGATCACATTCTCCAATGTGACAAGCAGCAAACAATTTCAAATAGCTGATATTGCATTGTGCAAAGCAGCCTCAATGCCTAATAATAGCAGCATCTGACCTCTGTACATCCTCTAATCTCTTCTATCAAGAGGCCTGTAACATGTTTGACAGGGATTTCTGTTAATTCCACTGCTGTAACCACCATGCATTGCTACAGATCAGAATGTCTCAGCTAAAAACCAGAGCCTTTAGCTATAAATTGTGTCCCATTACCAATAGTGAATGCAAGCCAACTAACCAGTGTGCATGTTCCGTGGGACGGCTCCCAACTAAAAGTGTTTTCTAGTGGATCTTTCCCCTTTACAGGGACCGATCATGAAATATTCAGCATGCCTTAGGGAGAGGATTCAATCAGCAGAGCGCTTGCGCTCGCTGGCGGTCACAGAGAATGAGGGCCAAGAGTCTGGTCCTATAGGAAGATACTAATAACCTCAAAGTCCTTATAGGCAAGTGTGGCCACTCATAATATGCACACGTTCAAAAATGTATGCTACGCGTACACATTATGCAATACAGCACATGAACGTGGGTGCAGTATATCAGGATTGGACAGAAGATCAAAAGCAGTTTCTCAACAAAGAACAACTATATCGGGAAGTTTCAGAGAAGTAAGTAGAGCTAGTCCATAATTACCAACATCTAGTTGACGTCTCCATGAACTTGTTAGGAGGTATAGTCGAGGACAGTATTCTGGTTTCGCCAGGGATGATTCGGCCCTGATCTCCTCCATGCACACGCAAGGTACACAGGCAAGTATGTAATCAATGGCGTTTGTCTACATGTATGCGTTGCACAAAAGCAAGTATATCGGGGCCTTCAGTAACCATACTTATCTACTACCTCACTGCCTGATAGTGATGACAAGCTTACACACATGGAAACAGTACAATAGAAACAAATACATTAATATATACAAATTATTAAAAAGTAATTGGATTTTGTTTTATATTTCAAAGATTTTACTATGGGAAGTTCACTCTTGCAATGATCTTTAAGATAAAATATAAATTAGGCTAGGCTAGGCTACATCTGGTACAGACTCGTTTTATATATTTGCACATATATAATATGACTCACACGTACTCACACACATCCATCCATCCATCTTCTCCCGCTTATCCGGCTAGTCGGGTCGCGGGGGCAGCAGCTCCAGCAAGGGACCCCAA
>JAODUK010002247.1:0-12220 GCA_027564635.1 Typhlichthys eigenmanni
CAAGCTGTACAATCACTACTTTACATTGCAGAAAAGTGCCATTTCTTCATTGTTGTCACATGAAAAGATATGCTCACGTATCTGCAAATATGTGAGGGGTGTACTGACTCTTGTGAGATACTGTGTATCTACACACAGTATGCAGTCCATTTAACTTCTTGGCTTTTTGTTTGACCTTGTTGCCTACCGCTGACACCCCACCCCACCAGAAAGATTCACAGGAGAGCACCCTGGAAGAGATCCAGGCTCAATACGCCGACCAGCTAGCAGGCCTAGAGTCCACGATAGCAAGCCTGGAAGACCAGGGGTCTTATATCACTGACCTCATAAACAAATACGAGCTCCAGTACCATGAGCTGGAGAAGGAGATTAAAGAGTACAAAAGGCTGCTGGATGGGGAGGAACATGCAATACTGATACCGGAACAAGAGTGGTAAATGAAATGTTTTATCATTTTTATTATTATTATTATTATTATTATTATTATTATTATTATTATTAATAAAATAAAATAATATATATCAGGAGGAGTAAGAGGGACATTTTAATTGCCTCAGTTAGAAAATGTTTCAGTAAAGCAATATTGAACATTTGCTATTCTTTGGCATTCTGGATTTAAAAGGGGAATTGTATTTCTCAAACACTGTTGATTTTGCATATTTAATTAATATAATTGAGAATACGCACTAGGATGTACTGTATGACGTATGATTTGTAGACGCAGATGTATATTTTCAGGAATCATTGGAAAAACAATTGACTATTTAACTCTAAATTATCACTGTGTTGACTTATAATGATATAAGATTAGTCATGAGTTAAACACAAGTTCCATATTACTTTAAAAAGTAAACAAAACATGATGCATATTCAGCACTAATTTGTTTTTTGTATTTTTTATTTATTTATTTATGTCTAGTATCAGCAAAAAACATGGTAAGTCATTTTTAGATTATTTGATCAAAAATATATATATAAAGTACAGAATATGATGAAATTGGTTTTAGTGATGAGATACAGATACAATATATTGTAACATATGTTGTTTATAATGTTCTCGTAGAGGTGTAAAACCGCAGACTAAACATGAAGATAAACGCCACTCAAAATGAAAACAGAGTTGTAGTAATAGAAGAATGTTTACTGAACTCATTCACAGTGACTGAGTGAAAACTGTATAATAAAATTGATTAGTTAAAATTAATTAAATTGCCTCTTACAAACGTCTAAGCATTGTTCTAGAATAACAATCTTAACTACGAATACATTTTCTATTTGCGTAGATGCAAATGGCTACATGTGGAGATCCACCACTGTAACAAACCCTTATTTCCCTGGTCTAACAGGAAGTGATATATCTAAACTAACAGGTGTAACAAGTGTTACATTAAAGGCACAGTACATCTCAAAACAAAAGTATTGCAAGCCGTAAGTCTTTTACGAATACCGACAGTCTTATAGACATCACATTGTTTCTTTTTTCCCTAGTGATCACAAAGGTCACCACAGTCGTAGAGACAGTCGTGAATGGAAGGGTGGTTGATAGTACCGAGTCTGTGGATGTTAATGAGACTGATTCATAATGGAAACCATCATCATATCACCAATATGTAATAAAGATCATGCAGCACAACCAGACTTTCCCTTTTGGCTCAAATGGATATACAATACTGTACAAAACACATACAGATATATTGTGTATATAATGGATACTAGTATTATTCTCCTGTTTGGGCTGATGTGGATCCTGTATAGAATTTACAGTAAGCATAGTGTCAAAGCAGATATGATAATTGGCCAGTTATGTGTATGTTTAGATGAGAATATTACCTGTTGTGTGTTTGTGTGTGTGTGTCTTCCAGTGGGCATTATGACTCAGCAAAAACCAAATAAACTGCCATAGTTTGTTTATAACTACTAATTTGATGATGTTTTGGCAAAAATACAACAGCAGTATTTGAATAAAATAATTGCTGTTGTGTGGTTTTGGCTTTGAATAAATATATTAGAGGTATCAGTAACAACTGTACAGATCCACCAAGATACATACAAAAGCCAATTTGAATATTTATCATAACAATAGGTTCCTTTCTTTAGGACCCATTTATAGTCAGCTTTTGTGAATTCTCTCATATTTAAAATTGTTTCCAAATCTTTGTTATTTCTTGGACTAAATAAATGCCAAATTAAGTCTACCTGTAAACATTAAAGAAAGAAAAAACAACATTAAAGTGGCCATGATCATGAATATTTACATTCATTAATAGCATTACTCATCAGATTACACTATTATGCAACTATATTCACTCTGACCGTGAGGTGACATTAAGATTCGAACTGGAGTTATCAGTTATCAGTGTGTTCATGAATCTTTTTAATCTGTATTTAATAATATGACAGACCTTTTATAATACTATATTCAAACTACTACAAACTACTTACCTTACTTTATGGGTATTTTCACGAAATGTAAAGGCACAATTAATTAAAAAAAGATTGATCCTTAAACCTGTTATATAAGAAGTGTTTCTTTACTAGAACAATTAGGTAATTTTGCATTATAATTAGATAATTTAGCAGATGCTATTATAGATAGCGGCACATATTAAGGAGCAGGTAAGAGGGTCATCCTTTTTGGATTCCAACAAATCAACAACAAATCCAACAAGTCAAACAAATAGCATTAGAAATTCACTATGGAGACAAACTTAGTCAGCAATCAGTGCTTCTTTATTGCATTCACAAAGTGAAAGGTACTGTAACAGCTGGGTGTAAAGGGTCACGAATGATGTGTGTGTGTGTGTGTGTGGTCTTTGAGGCGTCAGCCGCAGGTTACTTAGAGGTGGTAGTACTGGAGGAGGAGGAGATGACCTTGCCGTCCTGCACGTCCTCTGTGATCACCACCACCTTGCGTGTCTTGGTGGTCGTGCTGCTGCTGCTGGAGCCACCGCCGGACCCACCGCCACTACAAGCAGAGAGGTGTTGTTAGTCCTGCACATAACCTGGTGGTGATTACAAGAGTCGCACTGGTTAGTCTTTTGCCTCAAACAGCAGTGGTTGGCCCACATCCACCAGAGATGATGAACAAACCAAGTAGACCAAATGAGGTGTCAAATTGATGACTTACCACCGGGTGGCGCCAAAAAATGACAGACGATGTTGCCTCGATGTAGAAATGAGGCCTGAATTGTAGTATATTTTAACCCTTCCTAGCCCTGTCCCCACTTACGATGCCTCTCCATCCAGCAGCCTTCTGTATTCAGCGATTTCCATCTCCAGTCGTGTCTTGATGTCCAACAGCCTCTTGTACTCCTGGCCCTGGCGTTCCATGTCGGAGCGGAGCTGCATCAGCTGCTCCTCCATGTCGGTCACCCTCATTTGTAGAGACTGGAGCTTTCTGGAAAACTGTGCTTCTGTGTCTGCCAATGTACCCTCCAGGGTCCCTTTCTGGTGGTCAAGAGACCGAGGAGATGTGAGAAAAGATGAGCTACGTGGAGTGTTTTGTTACTGTATATAGATTGTAGTAATTTAAAGGTGGTAAAAGATGTGTAGTATGCTCAGTGTAATAACGTTTTGTACAATATGTTTGTATCCAAAGCTTTGTTTCAAAGTGGATCTTCTGACTTTGCGACTTTGGGCCTTACCATGCTGAGCTGTGATTGTAGTTCGATCTCCAACCCCTGTAATGTTCGCCGGAGCTCTGAGATCTCTGTTTTGGACGACTGGATAACTTCTGTGCTGGCTCCCACCTCCTTATTCAGCGCCTCTGACTGCCAGAAGCAAAACAGTAGAACGTCAGACAAAACACACGGATGCACACTGCCGTATAATCAACGACAGCAAACTTCATGTCATCGCCGGATTTGGTTGCGCTCCTACCTTTGACTGGAACCAATTTTCCAGTTCACGCTGGTTCTTTGCAGAAACACCCTCGTACTGTTCGCGGATCTCAGCCATAATATTGCTCAGGTCTTGCTGTGGAGCGGCGTCTACCTCCACGTTGATGTTGCCACTCATCTGGTGCTTCATGGATGCCAGCTCCTGATGAAAGATAAGTACATGGTGGTTTAAGAATGAGGTCAGCATGGACTCACATATAGTACGGTACAGAGTGAGGTCACTCAGTGAAATCCTACTCAAATAAAGCACGATAACCGGTGCAATGGTTTTCACTCTGTACCTCCTCGTGGTTCTTCTTGAGGAAGATCAGCTCCTCCTTTAGGCCCTCAATCTGCATCTCCAGATCTGACCTGGCCAAGGTCAGCTCGTCCAACAGTCTCTTCAACCCGGCGATGTCTGCCTCCACCGACTGACGCATGGCGAGCTCATTCTCATACCTGCGCAAGAGAACATGGGTTGGATGCTGGTAGCATCTACTGTGTGCAGCTAGCTACCATATGTGTCAAGGGGTTCTTATGTGTACGTTAGCAGGCAACATACAAACAGTTTAACAGTCACAATGGTAAGCTGAATTGTAAGGCTTACTTCGTTCTGAAGTCGTCTGCAGCAAGCTTTGCATTGTCGATGGACAGGTAGATGCCTCCATTGGTACAGGTGGCATTCTGAATCTGAAAGACAAGGAAAAGGTTTGCGGCATACAGTTAGGGATATTTTAAATAAGTAATATGATCATGCCACTGGCAAAGAAGTATTCTGTTTTGTTCTGGAGCACACAGTGAAAATGAACACTGTAGCCTTTGTTCTCTGAGTGAAGACACTACTATTTCTCCAGTTTATTATGAAAAACTAAGCGACTTCAGATGGCACACCTTTCCCTGCAGGTCAGCGATGGTGACAAAGAAATGTGAGTAGTCACGGGCCGCCGGGGACGTCTTGCTCTCCAGGAAGTTGCGGATCTTCAGCTCCAGGTCGGCGTTGGCCTTCTCCAGGGAGCGCACCTTCTCCAGGTACGAGCCCAGGCGGTCGTTCAGGTTCTGCATGGTGGCCTTATCGTTGAGCTGGACATCCATGCCACCATCGCCCCCCCCCATGCCGAAACCTCCACCTCCCATGCCGAAGCCTCCACCTCCACCGCCACCTCCACCCCCTCCCATGCCGTAACCTCCACCTCCGCCGCCGCCCATGCTGTAGCTACTGGAGCGACCGCCACCGCCGCCGAAGGAAGAGGTGGAGATCTGGGTTCCGGAGCCGCCTGACCCGCCGTAGACACTGCTGGCGCGCGAGGCCATAAGCTGCCCGCCGTATGCGCCCCCGCTCCGCATGGAGCCGCCAGATGACCTGTACATCGATGTCATGGCTGCTGAGTGAAAGTGAAAGTCTGCCTTGCTGGTCTCGGAGAGAAGTAGATAGACTGTGGTGCGTTACCTCCGTTCTGCCTCCTATTTATCCTGCGTCTGCCGGTTGGTGGGGGCTGTTGGGTGTCGGCCCCAGGGAGAGGCAGAAAGGGAGGAGCCGAGGGGAGGCATTACTCAAGTAGGGCAGAGCTCCTCCGCCCATCGCTCCCCGCAGGCTATACATGCAGTTGGAAAAGAGAGTAAAATACAAATACAAAGTTCTGAAGGAAACTGCACGCAATGCAAGAACTTCATCTGGAGATATAAATCAACACGCAACATATTGATTTCATTATTGTATGCGTCACCGGGTCTTCATTATCATGCCACTGTTAATTAATATGCGTTAGTGTCAATGTATATGCTGTTACTGTTTATTCAACACTACAGTTTACAATATACAGTCAAATCACATGGATGTGTAATTAGCCTTGGGGTAAATGAGTCAGGTTAGACCGTTTTTAAAGCTTTGCCATACCTTGTTTGCATTTAATTTATGACATATGCTGACATGGATGAATTGCTTTTTATTTGTTCTATTGATTGATGTCTGGTGGAGTATAATCTTCTTTGTTACCCAGTTTACATTCCTCTGCAAAGAATGTTCTGTGTATCATTTTGTTTTTTCACATACCAAAGTATGTCAGAACTTTCTTAGAGTAATAATTATCCCTTCTGTTGTGATTGATGTCTTAAGTTGCATCCTGCAGAATGCATGTATGCAGGCATGCAATGGTGTGTTTCTCAACAGTAGGGTATTGTACACATTCAGGTCAGAATGTGGTTTTTTACGACTAAAGGTTTATTATGGCATTGAATCGCCCCAAGTCACAACTGGGCAATGCAGCAACGGAAAGATCACCACAGCTTTGAGTGCTGTGCTGTTGGTTTTCACTTGACATTGTACTCTGCCATTTCATGCCCAAACACGAACAAACGTGTCCTTGTTTGTGACTTTTCCTTTCAGTATTCAGGTCTTTTATGATCTCCCAGACTAATCACAAAAGCAGAAGTTTACTCTTTAGAACTTTAATGGAAACGCTTATTACTTAGCTTTTTGGAAAGGTCGCAGCACTACAGTTTGTTCATGGTTTTCCTATGTTTAAAAATAAATAAATAATGACTGTGGAAGAACATCATTGTATATTTATGATTTACTCATTATATACAGTAATAATCATAATAATAATAATAATTAAATATGACACCTATAGCCTAGGACAAACAGGTGAAGGTCCCACCAGGCCACTAATAGAAATAAGGATGTTTATACGGAACTGTAAATTTGTTTTAACTTGTCTCTCTATGATTCATGTTTATTACATTTCTGTATGAACGTTAACATAAACTGAACCTATAGTGTTGCATCACAGGTACATATTCACAACTACATTTATGCTTCCCAGTGTATTCTTATTGACATTGCATGTTTGAATCACGGTCAATATATTGATAATCTGTTGCAATGTACTGTGTGATTGTATCATGATTGATTATACAATATCATAGCATAATGATAATTGTGTTTCTGTAGTTTATGTTCATGTACAATGTAACATATTATTGCACATTCATACTGTGTTGGTCATTGTTCACATCCAGCAGCTTAGTCACAGCTTTCACATGTCCGTTCAAGCCACCCCCATAGGTGCACTCACATATTTTTTCACTGCCAAACTCTCCTCAAGATTTACTGACTTATAATGAAATGTCTCTGTGCTGGAGGAATGGGTTTAAAGCCTGCTGAGGTAGGTGAAGCACAGATAGCACAGCTGTGTTGAGTTAGAGAAGCAATAAAATGAGAAAGGAGCCTTTCTTTCCAGTTACTGACTTGCATAAATGTGGTAGTGAGTGCTTGCAGATTGTGTGTGCATGTGCGTGTGTGTGTGTGTGTGTGTGTGCGAGAGAGAGAGAGAGAGAGAGAGTGAGAGAGTGTGAGTGAGAGTGAGAGAGAGAAAAAAGAGAGAAAGAGAGTGCACAACTATTTGCTGGCAATAAAAATAATCTATTCAGACATCTCTGTGAGTATAATGCAAGGGTGTGGGGTTCATCATCTATACAGATCTCAACACAAAGGCTACCTAAGGTGATGCAGGCTGCCAGAATTAATTTGTGCAATTTCTACATGCGTTTTGTTGTCATGGGTACAACACAGGACAATTCAATTCTTATGACTGTGACAAATTGGGTATATGTAGACCTTACATTTACATTATTAATTAAAGCACACTAAGGTAATACAAAGATTAAATGTATAAAATGTAAAGTATGAATTACAAATGGATCAATAATTGTCACCCACATGTAAATGTAGGACACATTTGTGGCACTATTGTGATCCATGGGAGATATTTTCTGCATTTGTGTAAACCCTGAGGAATTCCACTGTCTTGAATCTACAAAGATTTCAAAGTGTCTTGGCTTCACATTCTTTTTAATTGCATTCACCCATGGTCTGTGTTCAATAAAACAGTCATGATTTTCAAATTAAATGAGACTAGCGATATAAGATTAGGTTTTTTAGTTCGCACATATTCAAGTAGGCCCAGTATGTGATGGTCACACTAATTATTATTACCGGAACATCAACATGTTATGGTCATTTTCAGTCCATGTCACGCTGCTGCATACTTTATTGATTCTACTCATTCATTTAATCATATTTACAGTTTTAAAAGTATGTCATGCACTGTGTGATGCCTTTATGTCAAACCGCAGTGAATAATCCATCAGAGAGTATCGGCAGAATTTAAACAGCCCCAATCAGACCATGTAATATGGTCATGCACTGTGTGATGCCTTTATGTCAAACCGCAGTGAATAATCCATCAGAGAGTATCGGCAGAATTTAAACAGCCCCAATCAGACCATGTAATATGGTTTGCTACTGTATATAAAGTTGATAATGTACCTCAATATACTGGAAAGTTTAGTCACACACACACACACACACACACACACACAATGAATGCACAACTAATTCAACAACTATCTAGATTACTGGGATCGTTTTTTGTTTATGTTTTTCAGAGTTTAGGAACTAAGATGGCTAAAATGACATACTGTAGCCCTGATGGCTACGGTATGTCACTATTCAAACAGAATGTGTTTACTTAGGATGATTGGCATATAACCTATTCAACTATTGACGCATGTGATTATTATAATATGCTGTGGATAGACGCATCAAATGTAAATGTAAACATTGTTTACACATGCTTTCTATTTTTTTTTAAACGTATTGTTAGTACTGTTTGTACTGTATATGACGCCCCTTAGCAGCATGCCTATTAACTGTAAAAGGTTTAAATATGTTGTTACTTCGAAATTGTGTGTATCTTTTCCTTCGGTGCTTTGCTGAATTGTAGCCTGTACAAGTGTAAGTAAACAGCACTCAAAGGAACCATTGGGCTTGCTGACACGTGTGGCCTTGAGAAAGCCTTGGTTTCATCTGAGCAGTGAGTGACAGTGTCAGTCAATACGTGGCTTAACGGTCTTGACCCTTGTTGAACGTTAGCTTGACCAGAGACGTCCCTATGAGTGAGAAGGTGTCATGTTTGTTTGCATACTTCTAATGAAATTGGTCAAACAAACACGTCAAATAAACAAAATGAACTAACTCCAGCTTTTAGTGAGAACTAGAACACACGAATGAGGCTGTGATGACTGGCACCATCAGGATTTCATACACGGCCCTACCTTTGACTGTTTTATATTCATGTCTGGCCCAGACTGGTTTTTTGTTCTGCATATAGCCTGCAAGCATCAGCCACACCTTTCACTATCAACTGCAACACACACGTCAGTTGCATTGTGATCTTTAGAAACTTTGCAGAATGAATATTTTATTGAAGAGGTTACACAGTGTGTGCCAAATTGTTCTCCTTTTCATTTTTAGTATTTCATTCAGATTATCTTTTCAGATTGTTAGGGAAGCATGATTTTTTTTTTGTTTTACTATTAACATTTGATAAATTGATAACAACAGGTAATTTCCACACATCATTATACAGTAGGCCTACCTCCATGATCCATTATCATATTGTTATTATATATTAACTAAAAATATAGGCTATACAATATTAAGAGTGGCTACAAGCAGGAGTCTTGCTGTGCAGAGCAAGCGTTGTACCAACCCAGCATGCATTTGACATGGTTTCAGTGTGAAATTATATGTTTTGACCAAATCTAAATATCTTTGATATTATAGTTAATTGTGTAAATAAGTAGTTCACTGTGCAATATTTATCTCTAACAATTGCTGATTCTGGCCCAGCTTTCAGATAATTCTGTGAAATCATACTCATCTACATTATTTACTTTAGAGCCACTAACCTTTGCGAGGAATTGTATTTTAGCAGGTACTTTAGGCATTTTATAACGTGTTATAAGGATTTAGCAGGATACCATGACCGTGCTGCTACTTGATCTGGCCTCACCCCGTTAAGACAGCCTTTGATGGTTTCTGAACTCTAGAACTGCCAGAGGCATGGCCATGTAGCCTGCATCGGCTCCCAATGACTCACATCTGGAAACCAGTCGAATGTCTTTGCACAATGAGAATCATTTAATAGCTAAATAGGTTAAAACACTTCTGTCATTTAACACAATAGCCGTATTGTACATCATCTTGACAACACAGCAAATAGAATGTATTTCCTTCTTATTTTTACTCTTATACTTATAAACGACATTATGTTATCTTAATATTGATACTTTACTAGGCTAGTATACAAATGCTTACTTGTGGTCTACTGTGTAGTAAGGGTAGTTAAAATGTTGTAACGTCTCTTATAAAAAAGCAATCTGTTTTTACTTAGGCAAAATGAGATCATACCGTGCCCCATAATCAGAAGTGTAAGTCCTACTGTTGAGGTTGGAAGGGCGCCACCTGGTGGTGCTTAATTGAACGGTATTCAAAAGAAAATTAATATATGAAAATAAATGTTCAATATTTGAGTGATAAATAAATACAGTATCTACATCTCTGATATAGATAGGAATTGAGCCATGATTATGGGTTTAATTCATAGTAAATCATGTGACTCCATGTATTAATCATATATATATATACTCCTTATTAATGGTTGATGTGTTACACATTAATGCATTAACTTAGTTAATTATTAAGTTTGTATTAATGTATGATGGTTTATGCATTAGTTAAAGCATTAATAAATGCTTATTCATGCACCATTATTGTAAAGTGTTACCAGTAAAATAAAGCAATCTAGTAGGCTATTGATTCCTGATCTTCTATGTGACAACAAAAGTACTTTAATGTATTAGGTAATATGAATGGATGTGGGATATCACCTTGCAACCATGGCATTGTGACATTTAAATTCAGTTCAATTCAATACTTTTTTTGTCCCAGATAGGAAATTCACTGGGGCATAGAGACAATAGTATAGACAAAGATGTAAAATTTCTTATATATTCACAATACAAGAATAAATTACATTAAAATACTAATAAAAATTAGTTAAATAGTACAGTTTTAGGAGTGTAAACTTAATTTTAGCATAACAAAAATTACATTGCGTTAGTGGTGTTATACGTTTCTCAATATTCACTGTATAATTCAGTGTACAGACAAAATATATGTAATTAATTAATTATTATTGCGCGTTATGGACAAAAAACATGACATTTGAGAGATGCACGCTATTCTTCAGAAGCCCCATCTGGCCGCATCACCTGAGTAAGCTGATATGCGTAAACTGGTCGTTGTCGGTGAAATCAATAATAATCTTCCTCTAAAGAGTAAATATTGACATTGTTTTATATATTTCTTTTGGTTTGTTTCCAAAGAGTTATATTATATTATTATATTAAACTATTACAGTATACACAATACATTGGCTTCACGTGATCAAAAACTAACAGGTTGAAATAAAGGGAGCAAAATACCTAAATATAATATAAATACAATGTAAATCACTGCATTTTAAAAACATTTAGAGGTTCACACGATTCACAATAAAGTTTATGTTGTCTATGTCCTGTCAATACACCTTGTGCAAAAATAAATAATGGTAAATGGGCATAGACCTGTGACATGCCTTCCATTTGCTATCAGTCAGGGTCTACATAAGGACTTTTCTTAGATAACAGTGTAGTTATCAGATTCAGGTACTCATAACTTAAAAAAAGAGAAGCCATTAAGCAGTATTGAATGTCCAAGGTAAACACACTGGCTATAGTTCTATTGAGATTACAACATAAAAACACATTTAAAAGGCATATTGATGAGTCCATGGGTACATGAACATTGATGCATCATTTCCTTTACGCACATCATATCCTTTCAACCATTTCCAGTCAAGCCCACCTCTCTCGTATTCCAGGCTATATACCATAGTACTAGCTAGGTGTATAAAAGATGTGACACCCATAACCTGAGACAGAGGCATCACACACCACTGACTCCGCTGTGTGCATACTACAGTATTTGTCACCATTTTCACAGGTACAGAATGCATACACCCATATTACAGGGGTTCGTTTTGATGTATACATTTAGTAAACTCCTCTAGTTTTCCTCTACATAGATATGGCAGGACGGAGAATTGTGGCGTGTGTTCTGGTGGCTGCTCTGCTCGTGTGCGCCATGGCATCACCCACCAAACCCCGCTCCGGTGGAGAGACAGGCAGGAGCAATGTGCGGCCCCGACTCCACGCCAGTGAGGACACAGAGGCCAGAGAAGATCGGGACGTTCAGATGCGAGTGGAGCGGATGGTGAGGATGGCACACTTGACTGAGGATCAACGAGAGTTGATGACCAAACAAATTACACAAGCAATTTTAGGTAAGAAACTCAGTGTGTTCACTTGTTCATAGTTATTTGTTTTAAATATATATATATATATATATATATATATATATATATATATATATATATATAAAAAAATATAAAAAAAAA